>JABASD010000586.1:0-66841 GCA_019776165.1 Pogonognathellus flavescens
GTTTTGGCACATTGGGTTGGGTTCGGGTTGGAGACTTCGTGACGTCATCGGGTTTTGGGTTGGGTTGGGTTTTGACACATTGGGTTGGGTTGGGTTCGGGTTGGAGACTTCGTGACGTCATCGGGTTTTGGGTTGGGTTGGGCTGAGAGGATTGGAGGGCCGAATTGGGTTGGGTTGCAAAATCTCGACCCAAAAAATGCTCTACTTCAACCTAATAATTTATGTGAATTCTCAAGTCTTCTGTTCTGTTTGTGTGTTTCACGTTCTCTTTATGTGAATAAAACTACCAAGATCCTATCATCATTATCTTTACATTTTATGTGGCAGAAATTATGCCTTATGCTTTTGCACCATCACCAACCACATCTTCCTTCCAACACAGAAGAACACACATCCCACAGTCTCACAGTCCATCTTCAACATGCCCTCGTTGCCTCAACACATTTTATGCTCTATGAAACTAATGAAACTCTGCGGCACAATATTTATGTTTTGACATTCACAGTACATAATTCACTAACGACTCGCATTCAGGCAATACCCTTCCACGGTTACCATCTCCAACAATCCGTGGCCATGTACCTCGCAGTTTTGATTCGTCTCACGGGCTAACATTGTCATGGCTTGCGACAATTTCCAATTGGTAGAGTCATACATTAAAAATCTTTGGAGGGCTAATCGCCATTGCCACATCTAACCAGCTTCCGGACACACAAAACTATATATGGATCTTCTTTAATCATTTTTTCTAGACAAGTGATGAGATACGTAAATATTGGGATTACACGTTACAAAATAAACCTGCACCTATAATATAAGCTCGTACGAAATCACAGTTACAAAGATCTGAGGGCAATTGATGAAGACTTCAATTAACTATTTCAATGAATTGGTACAAATTGATTGTGAAACCTCAAATAATAAATCTCATATTTTAGTTTACAAACATTTATTAAACCACCGAAAAATTAATACTAATGTAGAAATCCGATTTCATTGAAATATTTGGTATAAAAATGATGCTCTTACAATTTGAAATTCAGCGTGCAATTTTTTTCGTAATTTTCATAATGTTCCTAGTATTTTTTTAAAAATAGAATCGTCTTGATAGCAATATGACAAAATTTTTAAAAAATGAATGAAAATTTTCACTGTCAATTTTTGAATTTAAATTTTGGCGGACTTAACATTCGAAATTCAACAAAATTTGAATTAGTGCACTTTGCAATTTGTCTCTAGTATTTAAAAAAATAAAATGATCTTCACTGGATCATTACTGAATTTTTTTGAAAAATCGAACCTGTTTGGACTTTAGATGGGAATTTTACCCCACAAAGGGGAAAGATAGGTAGTTGATGTATACATTTTTGAATAGCTCTTAGAGTGTACTATTTACTGCAAAAAAGACTGAAATGTCAATATTTTTCAATAAAATTGCATTTCTGTTTTTCAAAATCCACATCGTGTATTTTATGCTCCTTCTAGGGCGATCGGCCCTAGAAAGAGCATAAAATGAGAAACGCTGAGAAATGTGAGAAAGAACTATAAATATTCTGAACTCACTCAGTGAACACTGAACAGTTATAAAATATTATTTAGAGTGAAAGAAAATATAAGTAATTATAGATAAAATGTTTTTTGAACATAAATTGAAATTATAATGTCAAAGCAAGTTCAGTTATAATAATGTAAACGAAAATGGGGCTATGTGAGGCAGAAGCGTGGCTAAGACCGTTTTATACAAGTAAGTGACTCAAAAGAGCACCCCACCCTCCAGATTTCCTGTGACGTCACCATTACCACATGCTAGATACGTCCTTCTTTGGCAGACAATCTATTTAAAAATACATATAATAAATTCAATGATTTCATTATTATGCTTTCATCACATCTTTTAAATAGTGGAAAGATACTAAACGAAGGACGACAAAAATTTGAGGTTAAAAAAGCGAAGTTAAATTAGAATTTATGAAAGTTTATTTTAAACACTATCGAGGACGTACCGAAGGGGGGGGGGGGCACGAGTCTCCACCCAAAAAAAATGCAAGAAAAAGGGGTCATTTGCGTTCTTCGGCCGCACATAACCTGTTTTTGTGGTTGTGCTTCCCCCCAAAGAGAAATTGTTCATGGGTACGCCCTTAAACCTTACACTACACCTATATATACATTAACAAATGTCATTCATACAACAGTTCATATATAAAGCATTAAACATAATTGTTGTGATATAATTTTCTTTCATTGTTTTATGCTTTCTTGTGTCTTAAGACCCAAAACTATAAACTAACTGAAACTTTTAACTCTGACTTGTGAACCTTTGTTCACAAGTCACTAAACTACATTTCCCTTGCACCTAACACTAACACAACATTCCTCCAAGAGCCGCAGTACCCGATTGAATGTGTTTGTGACTTTGACAAAAGTCACAAATTCCTTATCTTTTGTTTCCTTCAGTGCATAAATATATACACTGAAATAACAGTCTCAACAGAGCAACAAGACATTGCCCTCCAATGACTTACATAATCTCTTAATTGAGATTATGCTAAGGTATCCACCAAGTCTTATCTCTTACGGCTTACCTTTACTCCTATGTGCAGCCAAGTGTAGCTAGCTCCAAAACAACACAAAAATAAATACATTGGTGCATAAATTATTGCACCACGTACAATAATATTCTTACAAAATCCGCTGTCACGACTTCACGAGCTGAAATCAACTTTCAGCTCTCAATAGCTATTCTTCCGGCTATTTGATACGAAGTGCAGAGGGTAACTCCATTTTTGCTGCCGAAAGACTTAATTCATTGTCAAAGTACAAATAAATAATTAAACAAAGCTAGAGATTATTGTAAACATTCGCACTCACCTCGCAGGCCTTATAACTGACACAACATATAGAATCAAGTAATTGTGAATTGTGAACTCAATTTTATTACAGAAAAATGGAGCCCAACGGTCACTTAGAAAAAAACGACAATTCTCCTGCTTTGGAAACGGGGTTTTGTGCCATTCCACATAGTAACAACAATCAAGTGGAAGAGAAGGTCATGTCTTCCGACGGTAAGTTTGCTATTCATGTTTAACATGGGTTTAATTAATATAATTAATGTGACGATCATATGAAAAACAGTTAACTGCGCAAGACTTTGTTGATTCCATTCGAGTAAATGATGATAAAACGTAATAACGTGTTATGTGTTACAGTGCTGAGTGGTACGAAAGACAAAACCGAGGGGGGTATTCTGGGAACCTGTGGAACTGGATCCGCCGAAGCGGAGTCAGCTCAACAGAATACTGTGGTTGAATCTGCAAATAATTCACTAGATGAACAGGAGGACGCTTTAAACATGCAGTAAGCTAACATTTATTATTAAAATAAAGTTAAGTAAAGTAATATTAAAGTTTCATTGAGAAAAGTAATATCAAATGATTGATAACATTTATATCAATAATGCTGAAGTCTTAATTGTTAAAGAATAATAATAATCGGTGGCAGATCCAAGGTTTCTCATGGGAGGTTGGGGTTAAGTCACCTCAAATCTGACTCACTTTCTCAACTGATCATGCATAGGCGTCGGAACCGTGGGGACATCGGGACAATCTCCCCACAGAAATTTGGCCGTGGGGACATTGCTAATAAATGTCCCCACAGAAATTTTGAAAAAAGTGGGTTTTTATAAATGGACATAAGAAAAATAACCATTTTTTACTTCACTTTCTCCAAAAAATGAATTTTCTGTTCGAAAATAGAAGAATATTTCCAAGAAAATTCGCGCTGCGCGCGAAATTGTGGTATACTTAGTGTATTTTTAAAATAATGTCCCCACGCTCCTAAACATCTTCCGACGCCTCTGTGATCATGAAATGTTAAATGCCAGCGGTGCAAATATTTACTAAATCGAAATTGCTTACCTCGCCCTTCGTTATCCAGGTTCTTACCAGAAACAGTAACTGTGCTATTTCTGATTTATTGTAATCTTCGGATCCTTTTATCGACTGTCAATTCAGATTTCACGGGGCGAGGAGAGGGGATTTGAACACATGCCTGATCATTGGTCAGCAAATGTTAATAATTAATATTTTTAAATGCCTACTAGATTTTACACACTTGAGACTAATATTATGAACATTCGTGAACAAGGGTTGCAGGTTTACACTGTTATCTTTCACTCAAGGATAACATTAGTCCGAAAATGTAAGAAGTGTGCAGATGATTTTCTTCCATGCTACACTAAACATTTCTTTAACTGGGAATAGACACATAATATTATTAGAGCAATGGTACTTAACTTGGGAGAAGGTTTATCTTTTCGGAATTTTCAATTCATACTAGCGATTTTATGTGAAATTTAAATGGAAATAATCTGATATTATTACATGATGGATTTGTCTGCCAAGTAATAATGCCAATGTTATATGTGTGATTTTGAATTTATTTTAAAGCAATAATTGTGAATGATTAAGTAAATGTATTTTTTATAGGAGAGAGAATGATGTGCTTGATTTTGATTTTGCTGAGGCTCACGAAAATATCAAGTTGGTTAAATGTCCAAACCAATTATTAAAACACTTTGCACATTTAAAATACATTCTCCATTCTACAACAGTACGATTAAATATTAATTATAAGACACACATCTAAAGTATACATAGTTATTAAGTTAATGTTAGTTTAGTATATAGAACCTAGTTATTAGTTTTCTGGGTCTTGTATTGTACCTGTACCCATTACACCTGTACCTGTACTCTCGAGTGGCCTGTTTGATGAAATGAATAATAATAATAATAATAATAATATATAATATTACGTAGTATACATACGTTACTTAATTTGTTTGATCTATATATTAGAACAAACAAAAGTTTTGAAGGCAAAATGGAAAATCTCCGCCAGGATATATTTCTCATGGCACAACGATCTGAAGAAACGAATGTGACATTGGCTCTTTTGCAGAAAAGCCTTAAAGAGTCATACGAGATACTTCAGTCGCTCTTGGAAATGTAAGTTGCAATTTGAAAGTTTAATTTCTTTAAATTTTTATTGGGATAGAGTTAAGGTTTTTCACAAAGTTGTATATATTGTGAATATGATCCTTGATCCATAATATGCAACATTAAACAAATAATTTGTTTGCAGGATGGAACATTATGTATCAAGCTGCTCGGGATTAATCTACATACATTTAATTAAGTCTGAAATCTTAAGACTGAGATCCACGATTCTAATATATGAAATGGCTTTCGGGACTCTTGGCCAAAATGTTGAATAAAAGTAAAGGAGAAAATGGAGCTGAATAAATTGTGCGAGGAACTTGTCGGAGGAAGACTGAATGTAAAGTAACAAAAACTTTAGCAACTGGTATTAATATATTAAGAACTTAAGGAGAGGTTCAAGTGTATACGATCATGCTCCTTAGCAACGCTTGGTGACGTACTCAAACCCACGGTAATTTCAGCGATAAAGTACCCTTTACGTGGTCATCTTCAGAGGATTCCCTGGTTGAGTAAAGGTATTCTACTATAGTTTTTTAAAATTAGGTAACACTGGTGGCTACCGCTAGCAGTCACTCTGTAATCTGTAACTCCCATTTCCTAGCCCTTCACCACGAAATAATAACAAACTAGCAAATATTTGTCGGGAATTTTCTACTAAATTTGCTAGATGTTAATATTTCGTGGTGAAGGGCTAAGAAAAGTGGGTTACAGAGTGACTGCTAGCGGTAGCCACCAGTGTTACCTAATTTTAAAAAACTATAGTAGAATACCCTTACTCAACCAGGGGATCCTGTGAAGATGACCACGTAAAGGGAACTTTGTCGCTGAAACTCCCGTGTGTTTGAGTACGTAACCAAGTGTTACCAAGGAACGTGATCACTACTTTTTAAACCTCCCCTTAAGATACTTTATAATGTTAGGAATAATTAATTCGCCCACATAAACCTCTAACAATGTACAATGGTCTAAATTTTGTTTATCGTTTGTACGCCTGTAAGAATTAATAAAAACATTTGGCATTAATGTAACTTTTTTTCCTGGATTTGCGTTTTTTGCTGAATTGTCTTCCTCGACCACATTTCCTTCAGAAATTGTGCTTTCCACCTCAATATTTTCTCCTGCATCATCGTCATCATCTCTCAACTTTCTCTTTTTTTCCTTCGATTTGCGTTTTGTTTCTGCATTGTCTTCCTCGATCCCATTCTCATTAGAAATTATGTTTTCCACCTCATTCTTTTCTACTTCTTCGCCGTCCTCATCTTGCAATTTTTATCTGAATTTTCTTCCTCAATCAAATTATCGCCTACAATTGCATTTTCGATTTCAATCGTTTGTTCTTTTTGGCCATCTTCGTCTCTAGCTTTTTTCTTTTTCTTTGATTTACGCTTCCTGTAATTGTTTTGGTTCATCTCGTTCAATTTTCGGTGCTGGTTTCCACTGAGCTTCCAATAAGACCCAGACTCTATCAATTGTCGCATTGTCGAAAGAATTCTTTTACGAATGAAATTTTACATTATGAAAGTACAAACATTAAATGACTTTATGGCATAAATAACAAATATTGTGTATTATATTTTATACAACGATAGGGATTGATTATGATGCATTGGTGGATGGTTGAATGCAGAATGGAAAGAAAGAAATGCATTAGTAGTAGCAGTAATAATAATAACTACGAATTATGGAAGACGTTGAATGAAGAATATTTAGAATGATTTGAGTTTTAATTGTAAGAAGACACATTAAGTCGACCATCCGTGCATGTAACACAATTAATTCTTGGAAAAACAGTTAATCTCTAATAACGAATAGGCACTTAATGTATGTACAATGTAATATAAATAACAATTAACATTTTGACTAACAATGACACAGTAACGTTGGTCTGAATGAACACAAAGAGGCTTTCACAATAGCAATGTAAACTCAAAATCAACTTTTCATTAATGATATGATCGTTGACAAGTATCCACACGGGTAGTAAGAGTCAAAGGAATGGCAAAATTCAGTTTTGGAAATCATAATTGGTCTACATTGATTATTGCCTTAGAAATATTTATTATTATTGTTAAATTGACCGTAATAATGCCTTTTAAAACCAATGGAGCAATGTAGTCATTATTCCTTTATTATACTTTGATTATTACGTAGCTTCTTGTACTTGGTTATTAATAAGAGAGCCATTTTTATTACAACCACATAATATTTGTTAGTACACAGTTCCCACTGCTCTCTCACCATTTTGTCTGATAAACTGTCATAATTAAATATTATTTTTATAGTAGCTATCCACATTAATATTGATTCCCTATTCCTAGTAGTCCATTATTTATGCTTACGTAATCTTTATTTTATTTATACTGATAGGCAGAAAATCACTTGGGGATAGTTAAGTTTATTATTATTGTTTCCTTTTCACAGACTCAAAATTACAATTAAAACTACACCACTATTTCTATTCTAACAATCTAGTCTTGGCAACTTTGTGAATTGATATCATTCGAGTTTAATTGAAAATTAAAAGTCACATTCGTGAGTAACATTTACATCCGCTACATGGAAACCACCAAGTCAATAAATACTTGTCTTCAGTGTAATTTGTAACAGAAATTTTGTGAACTCATGATACACATTGTAACATTTATTACGAACCCGAACAAGATATCAGCTCAAGGCTCAAGTTAAAATAAAGTAAAAAGGGCAAAAGGGAAATATTATTTTCTGTAGGAATGAGACCATTATTAACAGCAGCATGACTTCTATTGCTCAGAAAGTTTACTTCGTCAAAGGGATTTTTGCCATTATTTATTTAGTTACTTTTTATTACCAACGTTGCTTTGTCTGAGGTGTATACGGAGATGATTTACCTGTCTTGAATATATTATGTACCTATTATTATTATTATTGTTAGGTGTCCTAAAGTAATCGTCTTCATACATCAAGTACTTCGCTATATAGTTAATCTTAATGTATTTCCATCTATGTATAAGATTAGGATTAGATATTGACCAGTGGCAACTGGTAACAAGATCAAAAGGTACAAAAGTTGTTGGACTAAACTGAAGAAACTAATTTTTGATAACAATATTATTCCCTAAAGCTAATTTTTCCTTTCTATTTTCTCACAAGTTAATGTACACAAAAAAATTACCTCTCATGCAGTTATGTAACAAATATATTTATTATTGTTATTATTACTATAACAATTATTCTATTAATTGTAATTAGTAATTTACATATAATAATATATCCTGTTCCTAATAAATATGTGATCTAGATATAATAAATATACTGAAGTCCCAGTGACAAACCTTGCTATACACACTAGAGAAATGAGTGAACAATATTAGCGTAAAATCACAACAATGAGTGTTAGCACGATTACGGCACAACTTATTCTTTGTTTCTAACAGCTGTATCTTACTAATATAACATCTCTAATAAGGTCCACTACTTTCTGCATACAAATTACTAGAAATGTTACTTCCCTCTTACAAAGCCTATACTTATTATTATTATTAGTTATGTACATTTCCATACATAATTATCGCAGCATTTGAATAGAAATCAGTGGCGTTAGAAAACTGGGAAATAATGAAGTAGCAAATTGTGAATTAGAAGACGTGGCAGTGAAGCAACTTAAAGTCTTTTTGACAAACTACGACTACAGACCTGCTGTGTGTAATTTAGATTATTTGCTAGAATTATCTTTTCCTTTCACGGGCAGTTCTCGTTTCGCCAAATCAATCATTCTGAAGACCAACACAGAAAGAACTTTGTCCAGAGGATCGCAAAATCCCCGTTGCATCCATTTCGGTATCGTAATACGAGCGTGAGAAAATCCCAATTTATGCAGAATATAATCCACTCCGTAAGGTTCTATACTTTTCCCAGCCCATGATAACAACCTGTAATTGATAGATATACATTTAAAAATCATGAACACTGTGATTGCAATTAAGGAATAAATACAGCGTTACGGTTTTAACTTTATATTTTTACCTAACGGTGGGTTCCAACTGCCAAGTTTTGCAAAGGTAGTCTCTCCAATCTCGTTGCAAAGTTGCTTCATCTAACCCTAGCGGTGACATTGAAGGTCCAGCATTGACATTGGATGTGGACGCATCCCCGGAAGAAGTGGAACTTGTACTTGACGACATTACTTGTCCGTCACTGTCTTCAAGTCTCACAGATGGACTTTGGCTCCGTCCAGCCGCCAACTGAGCTGACACCTAATCAATCAATTCAATCAATTAGAAATTCAACTTGTGTTGAAAATTGACAAAACCGAAAGGTGAAAATAAAACGCGACATACCAATTTTTCCTTTTCCTTGACATAAGACGTGATTAAATCGTGAAGGAAAAAGAAAGCTTCCGCATCAACAGTCACAAAAATGTGATCCCCGAATTCAGTGATGAAGCTGCACTCAACTACAGGTCGATTCCCTGATTTAACAAAAATTGTTTTGAGTATTGTCCTTCAGGGGAAATGAGGGTTATTATTTGAAACACTAACCTGTGGACTCCGGAGTCTTGCACGCTTGTAAATGCTCAGTTTTGAAAAATAATTCCATACTGGGAAGAGCAAAAATAATTTCACGATTGTGGTTTGGATCGTGTAATCGAGCTGGAGTTCTTCTTTCTGAGCCACCTGAATCTGCCCTCTCCCGGTCCATTCTTTCCCGCTCTCTTTCCAAACTAGGGAAACGTTGAACATCTGAAATGCAGACAAATACCAAATGTCAATATTTTGTATTTTCCATGTTACAAGTAAAAACGAAGTGTTGTTCATTGCGTATGCATGAACATGACATGAAACTGTACCATCAATTTCACTGGGGGCAAATGCATAGTGAAACCACTCTTGTAATGTTCTAAACTGTGGTGGAAACATAACGTTGCGCGTTATACGGCATATAGTCGCCATACTTTCGTGTTGCATCGTCACAGAATGTTGATTGTGTTGTCCCAAAGAGAAGTTTAGATTTTGAACCACGTGGACTGAGCCGGTGTCTGTATTGGTATGTCAATAAAGAATAAGTTATTTCCACTGCTAAATTTATTTTGATCACGATTTTGAAACTAATTTAAATAAATGCAAAATATTGCTGTGCGGATGAAACTTGTGTATTTTGCATACCTTGAGCTGATGAATGTGTTTCTTGAGCTTCTGTAGAAAAGGATATAAAAGGTTCTTTGAGACTGAACAATGCCCAAGATTTTGCTTTGAAGTTGATTCCGTGGAAACAAGCAAGCGAAATATTATTGCCATGTAGATCCATAGTTCCTCCAAGGACGGTGCCTGTTTCGGGTAGAGGAATCAGCATAGAGCTAATCGACATCAGGGAAACTTTCTCCAAAACTTGTTGCCAATGACGGTGGTGACGCAACTCTTCCCACATCCCGTCTGCAACAACAAAATGAAAATTTTAACCTTGCCTTGATTGAAAGTTAGGAAAATTGAACACTTTATGGAATGCCACGCACTTTCTACAGGTTTTTTCTTCGCCTTGCGAGGCATTGATGGAGTAGACTGATTAGTTTCTTGCACTTGAAGTGTTGATAAAACCCATTTACTGCTTTTGAATTGTTGGCTGAAAAATTCTTCTAACTTGCAGTGCATTTTGAGTAAGTCAACTGTCGTAGACTTCGAAATCATTAATTGAAGTTGATCCCAAGCCATGTCTCCGTGAATAAATATCATTGCAGGTCTACACACAACACACAAATAAATCGTTATTAAACTGGAATCATTTTGTTTAGATTTTTTGAATTGTAATTGTGTTAATTACCTGTACGTGGCTACTGCGACATCGGATTGAGTCCTGTGGATAGGTCGAACTTGCCACTCATCTTTCAGTGTAATTTCTAAGCCACTGACTCGTCCCATCAAAACGCTTGTTCCCATGAAGTCTAAGCGCAGCTCAAGACCGAACATTTTGAAACCAACTGTGTGATGTGGCTCTACACCAGGATCTTCCTTGCCACGAACAAATGTGTTCAAATGAGTCAGTTCAAAAGTGCCAGCCACGATACCCCCTTTGGCGTCGATATATGAAGAGTCCAGTCCAATACCGATGTAAAGATTCTTATGACCCGTGCTTCCGATCGAGAGTCGACCTTCCGATTTTGCGTCCCGAATTAACCAACTGCTCAACAACCACAAATGAATTAAAAACTTAGCCAAATCCCAGTTGGAATAATCTGAAACATAAAATTGTTTTATGCAAGTACCTCACGTTTCCCATAACGTTTCCCATATTCATTTGTACATTTAGCTTTGTGAAGTTAACAGTGAAGAGAACCAGCGTTTCCCATGTAGAGATGCCGCCATAAGGATCTTTCGATACATCGTCAACACGTCCTTTCGAAGCCGATTTATTACTCCCTAAGAAGTAGATTTTAATTTATTTCCGTTGTAATGTCTCAAAAGTGATATACAACAAAAAAACAAAACAATTTTTACAAAATAAATAAATAATTTAAGGGCTACACTTACAATCTAATTTAGTTTTACTACCGCGCCGCTTATCCTTTTCTCCCTCCAAGTTCAGACGCAATTTTTCCCTTTGAGAATGAGATATGCCACCCATAGGAACGGAATTTCTGCGTTCCTCCCTGCGAATTATAAAGAACATCATTATTTCAATCCTTTTGTCTTGATAAGAAATAATTGCGGTATAATGACGCGACTTTCGAGTGCGTCTTACGATTTTGGTTGAGCGATTGGACTGCTGCTTGCAGAATATCCGTCTTGATTGCTGGAAGAGTCATCTCCAAACATGGAAGCGGTAGATAAGTCTCCCAGGAACAAGCGTCTAACAATTGAACGTCTGTACCAAGCTTTGGGAAAGGCTAAAATCTCCGTAAGGCGTCTCATGTCATACTTAAACGAGGCCGAACCAATATCGATAATGGCTGCAAACAATTTAACATTTATTAAAACTCCTTTCCAAAATGATTCTGTCTGTTCTGCCATATTGCATTGAATTGAGAAAAAAGAAGAAAATGACATACTTGAGAAGCGTATTGATGCTTGGTGAGTCTCGGCGCTGTTTTGATGAAACGGTTTAGCGTCGCAAGAGTTATTGCTTCCCATCATTACATGAATCTTACGGCTTCTGGATAAATGAAACTTGACAAACTCTACGTTCATACTTACAGAATCTTTTCTCTCGTTGTCACTTAAAGGACTCCACTCACCTGTTCAAAACAAAAGTTCATGTTTCATTCATTGTAGTTAAACATAACCAGGCAACACTGTGACAAGTATAACGGGAGATGTACGGTACAGGGAGAAGTAATATTTATTCGAAATTACTCAACCAAATTCAAATCGTTTTTCGCTTTGTTTTTCTATCAACCTTACACAGGATCTTTTTTATTTGTTTTCAAAACTGTTCAAAGTTCATACGTTTGGTTTTTTTTAAATTTTGCAAAATATTGAAGAAGATGCCGGTGTAAGATTCGACGAGTCGAAAACCTAACTCACAATCAGATTCAAGATTCGTCTAGTGGATCTAGCAGTGTGTTAGTGCCTACCTACTTGACTTAATGTTGGGATAACCCTTGAATCTCTACAATTGCTCACCAGATTTCTTTGCTGCTCCATAGGGGTGAAAAATATAAACTGAGAAGTCAGATAAGCAACCCGTAACGCTCAGACCCCCAATGGCTAACTGTTGACCTTCCTTGTCCTTGCTGTCGAAACTGCGGAAATTACTTTTGGATTTATTGCCCGATAAGCCCGTTGCAAACTCACTGTAAGCAAAGACAGTCATTTACTCGTCAAACCAAAAACATATATATTAGTTCCAATTTTATAGAGGCGAATGTTAAGAAAATGAACATACTCGTGATCCTCCTCAGCTCTCTTTGATGAAAAGACAATGTCAAGGGAGGGAAGACGCAGCATGCATTCAACACGGGACACGGGCTGGCATGAAAATCGGAACGTAGACGGCTGCATGTGAAAATAAACAATGACGTCTACAGGAAAAGAGGCATAGTACGTGCTGGCAACTCCACTTGCTCCGTCTGTTCCATTTAAAACAATTGGAATAAAAATCGTCAGAAAACAATTCATTCATTAGTTTTTAGATATCTGTAAGCAGATGCAGGAACAATGGCGAAAAATGTAGATTTGTCAAGTTGTACCTGTAGTTGCACTGCTGCTTCCATCAAAGCTTTTCTGACTGACAGGCATAGGAATGGGCTCCAGGGTTTGTTCAAGAAAGTCAAGAATATGTGGACTAATGATGGTTTCTTCAGGAACTGAATGTAGGGTGGTCCATGCAAACATGCTCGCCTTCTTCGTGCCTCCCTTTCTTCCCAGAGATTGGTTCAGTCCCCCTGTAGTGGCAGTACTACTTCCCGAATCCGATCTTTCGTGAGATCCTGCATTCGATCCAGTAGGTTTCCCAAACGAATTATACAGAGACTCTCTCTCTTTGTCTTCGTATAAAATGTGCGAGTCATAGTGGATCTGGAAGTTAAGAACGACAATCATTTATTTTTACAAAGAGTTTGCATTTATTTATATTACAATTTATACAAAAATATTTTAATGCAGTTGAACGGTATTCGTAATTTCCCCCAATTCGGTAATTTAGTCATAATTCTGTCATAGTTAGTATTACCAGTTAATAGAAAATAGAAAATGCTGTTAGGTGAAATGTTACTCTTGCATTAAAAATGCATAATTCGCTTAATTTGGTTTTTGTTTTAGGAGAGTTGTTTTAGTGGAAATTACCTAGATAATAACTGGATAATAATATCAGCCACATAGGGTACATAATATGAATTACAATTCTCGAAGACGGAAATTACCTTAACATCGAGTCCTGGAATGTGAAAGACGGTAACATCCGTTTGAACAACATGATTTCCAAATGGCGACTTCATTCTGACAGAAGAAGGAAGATTGTGGCGATTTTTTCTGGAGCTCATGGGACTATTAATGTGAAGGAGGGAAGTTTCGTAGCCCGATCCGCTTCTTTCACTTCGTTTTCTTCCTCTGTCACACATTTAAAGTAAATATTTGTATTCACATCAAAATCACACACAGACTTAAAGAGACTTCCACTTAATAAGATGCTTTTGGAAATTATGTGGTAATTTTGGCAATTTACAACTGCAAGTCCTTCAGCTGATTTTGATGAATTGATGTTTATACTTACCGTCCTTCTTCCTCCTCCTTTGGTTTGGTGTGCAGAACACATTTCCCACTATTGATGAAGACTTTGACATCCAACTCAAGATCAACATTAGGCTCTTGCGCTTTGTGTGACACGGAGCTACCCGGAGTCATATGTCCCCCTCCACTCTCTTTTACATCCACACTAAAAGAATACACACACGTTGAAAAGGCTACTTAGAAAATTAGTTCCACGCTTGCACAACACTAACACTTGTAACAAATCTACAAAAAGGCATTCCAAGCTGTTGAAAAATAAATGTCAGTGTGTGAATGTCTTTAATTACCTATCATTATCAAGCCACACACCAACAAATTCGTCATCATCCTCCGGAGTAGTTGCATTAGCACTGTCCACAGAGTATTGCCTGTGACCATTCATTAGAAAACTTTTAGTCCACATTTACACAGCTCTACAAAATTATTCTCATGGCTACGTTATGTGTTTAATGTGAGGTGACACGAAGGACGAAAGGAAGGGAACACAGGAATGTAAGTTGTTCAAGAGGGAAGAAAAGTGATCGTTTCTGCCAAAAAACGTAGCACGTCGCTTGTTCCGTCTACATTAACAAAACTACCCCGAGTGTCAACTCATACAGATCCATCCGCCGTGGCACAACAGTGAAATCACAAAATAGCGAAAAGAATTTGCTACAAATAAATCAGTACAGGACTTCTTATGATTACTCCGTGTCAAGATCTACCCTGCCACCACCCTTCTCAATTTCAGTGACTAACTTCAACTAAAAAATATACACGCCATTATGTCAGAAACAGAAAGGAGTTGAAATCAAAGCAAACGGATAGTCTAATAGTCTAATTTTGATGACCCTCTGAAGGAAAGAAATGAAGAAATACCTGAGGCGGGTGAATGAATTATCAAAGAGAAGGACAAAAGAAAAGAAGAGCGGGCAGCGGGGTATTAAAAGTAACAATGGCAGAAGTAGACAGAATGGGGACATTTGAATTTTGAATAGTGCGTGAAAGTGTGCAGAAAGGAGTTGGTTTAGATCGAACCAAGTGACTGTGACTGGATGGTAGTGGGAGGCATGAGAAGAATTGACTGAGCGCGAGCAAGTTAGAAGGAACCCTTAGAACCGCGAAGCGGGTGACGACATGAGGGTGAGAAGGGCATGGGGGATGAATGAGATGTGAGTAATGTAGTTAGAAAAGGAAAAAGTGAAGGAGATTTGTACCGCTGAGTCTCTCCGAAGGTGACCCTTTGTTTAGTTCTACTAAATCGAAGGGAGGCGGACCGTGAAGGTCCTTCTCTTGGTGAACTCTCTGTGCTCGGAGTGGGAGCCAAATCGACAGGACTACAAGACACATACAATTTCCCATAAGCCAACACAATCAACTCAAAACCTTCACAATCCCAAACTTTGAACAAACACATAGCCATCTCCCCCAACACTTTGTGAAAGGCATGTAGATAGCTCCATTAATTCTTTTCAAAAATTGTAACATTATTCAATTAATAAGTTCTTCAAGTCAAATATCTTAATTCACAATAAATACAAAAATAGAATCATACTTCCCATGATGCGAGAAAAGAATAATGATTTAAAGAATGTAACATCACAAGTGCCTAAATATTTTCAGCACGTTTTACCAAGACTAAAAGGAAGCAGCGGCTTACTCTGATTTCAAACGCAATCCAAAGAAAGCAAAATATTAAATATCATTTGTCTGAATCACAAACAATCAAAGAAAAACGGCAGCAGAAAAGCTTTGCGAAGACAATCACAAAATGAACGTAAGACAAATAACGTACAAGGGAAAGAAAATGAATTAAATCGAGCACCGGAAACACCAATATCAATAGAACGCTCAACAACTTAACTCTAATTGGAAAAACATAAACGGTTAATCATTTATGTGTCAGTTCATGCAGAATTTAATTGCTTTGTACTAACACGTCCTTGAGATCAGCCATTGATTGTACTATACAAAATGAAGTGTCACGCCAATACAAATATTTCAAGCTGCACGCTGCGGAGCTTAACGGTCCAAGGCAACTTATCATCCTTGTAACAAGATTATCAGCAAGAATGAGACCGATTCAAACGGTTTGGTTAGAACAACGCGACAATAATTGCAACAAAAATTGCATCTTCATGTTGTACAAATGGCAATCAGTGAGACGATGTATTTTTGTCTCTGCTGCTGATTACAGACGAAAATAGCAAAGAGAGACAGATCTTTTGTGAGACTGAAAGCAGTCTCCTGTACGCGTAGAATATAAATATAATAGAAATCGTACGAAACGAGCAAACGCACAGATGGACGAGGCAATACGAACAAGTAGAAAGAACTAAATGATTAAACTATACTAAAATGGGCCTAGTACAGTAAGACTAGTGTACAATGTAAGAAAACTACAATGACTGGAAGTAATATTAATAATAGTAAAGCATTCGTTCCAAACAAATTCAAACTGGAGACGAAAAGGACAAGAAAGAGAAAAAACTCATAAAATAATAAAAAGCTGCGGCTCAGCTGACCTGCCAACATCAAAGCGATTGCCAGACACAGGTGAAGACACAGCTAATGATTTAGACCTCATTTGAAGTGGCTTGGTGGAGCCGAGTCCAAATTTATCTTTGATGCTTGATGCCTTCGTGCTCTGTCGTCGAAGCTTCTTTATCCAATCTCGACGGAAGTCCTGCATAAAGAAAAAACACAGAATAACAATGGCAGGGCACATTTAAAGAGTGGAATAATTTAATCTAGAAATGTGAACGTGTTTCCATTTACTCTAAAGGCGACAGTTTCCAAGTCTTGCAGCTTCTTCCTCTCCTCTTCAATGTGAGACGGAGAAGCTCCCGTCTTTTTTAACTCTGCAATCAAACTAACTCTTTCCTGCATTTCCTTCTCTAGAAGAGTTCGTTTCTGTTTTGGGCCTAGGGAAGCATCTGTCACGTAACTAGCAATGTGGTCAGCCACATTCGACTTTTGCCTTCGTAGCACAACTGACTCCTAGTAATTCCGTATAACACACATTCAACACTTTTCCACACACATTTTCCAATACTATCATCAACTTTCACAATTATGCTAAGTGTTCAGTTGGACGACACAAGACGCAAGCCACATTTCCTCATGTATGCACATACAAGCAATATAAGTTCACATTGACAACTCATCTTCAGAAACAAAAGCGTTCTTCTGAAGAACTATTATACAGACGTATTTCTTCAACAATAATTGTTGTACCACATATTTACAATATCTAATAATAATTAACAAGGCTCCAAGGAAGAAGGTGACCTTTGTACGACTTACCTGGGAAAGGGATCTGCTTTTTGTAGTTGTGTTATTCCCCGAATCAGGTATATCTTGGGGATTGAGAATGATATCTCTGTCCGAGAGGTCTTCATCTTCATCTTCCTCCTCGAATGCAGCCAGAGTTGTTAAAGTGTGTCCCAAGGCTGACAACTGCTTCCCAATGTTGACATCAATGTGCATGTCCACGCCCTCCATTTGCCACTTCACATTCAGAAACCATTTGGCATTGTCTAAAATCAACATTCATTTCAATACAAATTTCATCATCATTATGTACAATTATTTAGTAATATTGGCAATAAAGCCAGGTTTATGACTGCTTGTAATACAGGGTGAAGATTTTGTTACATCTGTACTATGTGATAGGCTGAGGATAGGATAGGAAGAACTGTGTGAAAGTCTGAGGCCAGCAGCGCAGGAATTATCATACCTGTTTATTTCTGCGCGCAGCTGACCTCAGACTTCTCCGATTCTTCCTTTTTGGGGCTTACAGTAAGTATGTTGTGTGTAATCCGTTAATGTGACTTGTGTTACTTGTTAATGTTAATGTAATAAGTAATACGCTACCTATGGATTGATATTACCCTTATAATGACTCTGGCTTGTATCGGGAGTAAAGCATCTATAAACTATAGACTGCTTTCGGTGCTCCATTTGGAAACCAGTTATTTGTACTGAATAATGTCTTTGCACTTGAAATAAATTATACAATACAATACAATACAATACCTGTCTGTTGATGTTGCGAGGTAGTCCTTGAGCAAACCTCATACGTTCCAGCAGACACGACGCAATAATTCATGACACTGTGATCCTGCAGATTGGGTTTCCAGTCATCCATGGATACCATATCGTCTGTGAATCTGAAGCACAGTCCTGTAAATCTTCCTTTGCTCACAAGGGAACCCGAGCTGCAAGCAGAGATGCTCGTGCTCTCCAAAGTCACCACCACTGCGCCACGATTTTCCGTTTCCATTCGACCACTCCAACTCTAAATTAAATTACAATGTTTCCATTAACATTTTTCATAAATTCATTTAACCAACTCAAAATGATTTATGTTTGGTTCGTACATGTGGAGATGGATTAAGAGGAATGGAAATTCCCATGTCGTCTACTGTCAGCTGAAGAAACAAAATACTCGACTGCTCGTTCAGTTCGTTGATTTGAGGTCGGTCGGTAAACTGCTCGTAAGAGTTAAGCAAAGAATAAGTACCAGACTAACATTTCACATGATAGCACAGTGTTAAAAAAAGGTTACCAATTGAGTAGGCATTGCAGCTAAGACCTCCGTGTTTAGTGAACTTCTTTGCTCATTCCAATACTCGTAAGCGTTTTTGTAATTCAACCACACCAAAATGGCTTTGTCCACCGCCACAGGCTGCACATAAATCAATGGTCGCGTAAGCGTGATCAAAATAACTTCCTTGTCAGCATCTGCTCCTATGATTTCTTCTGAAAAAGCATTTCGTAGACCTAAACAGTTTTTCAAATTATTCCGTGCAATTTACATTTATTTACATGTACATGTGAAACAATAGCAAGCACTAGTTGTTAAAATTAGTACACAAGTTTTCAGTTGATTATGCGAAAGTCTGGAATTACCAATTCTTGTTTTGAAGAAGGCGTACTGTTGATATTCCGACTCTGCCTCTTCAAACACCATGTTGCGTATTAGTTGACCCAAACTCAGATTTACGTCAACCTGAGCTTTGATGAAGACTTTATTGTTGAAAGCTGAAGTTTGGCGTGACTGTGACGAATTATTTGTGGATGTGGCTGTATTAGTTGGTGGCTTGGTTTGAGAAATTCCTTGGACACGGTTCGACATGTGAAATTCTAGCAGACCCGTTTCTAGACGCACCGCGGTATTGGTTGGCGTCGTAGCAGTAATTTGTATGCTCTGTTCATTACAAAAGTAATCATAATAACAAACTTTTAATAGTCAATTCACAAGTAGCTCCAAATACAACTTCACGCTGGAAAAAGTTGGGATAAATCACCTGTAATCTAACAACCAAAGTGAACAAAAGACTTCTGAGAGAACTGGAACTCTCATCGTCCCACAAAGGCACAGGTTTGTCTCCACCAGACATTTTCAAAACAACTTCATTAATTTCTTTCATGAAAACCTTACAAGTACAAGCAACAATAAATTAATGTCAATTAAACATTTTAAAATTACAACATTGTCATCATTAGAATATAATGAGAAATAAATACTATTTGTTTACTTTTTGAACAAAAACGAGATGATTGAGAAGATCTGTTGTGAGACAATGTTCAAAGGCCCCAATATCAGCAGAGGCACTTAAATAACTGCCGTGACGAAGAACTACTCCGTCTAAAATATGCGCATCTGACGGCCCTTTCCCGTCCAATATATATTCTGCAAAAACGTCAACTTGAGGCAGGGAGATGCTTGCAGCTGAAGGCAGATTAGCCTCTGACATCTGAAGCACCAAAAAATATAATTAACATCCAAACAATGCTGCTAAGAAAATAAAATTACGTCATTGGAAATTATTCAATTAAAAAACGTACAGTCAATTTGGTAGTGAAGCTCAAGGTGTGTGTTGGAAGATGAATTTTGAATTTAGCCTTTCCTCCCATAACTCCACAGCTTTTCACTCTCTCCATTCGGTACTGAGCTTGAAGGGAGGGGAGAAGGGCTGCAGTCACACTTAAACTCTGAAATAGATATACGTGGGTGAATGCCTTGCTCATAAATGGAAGTTTATTTGTAAATCTTATATTTTAAAACTTATATTTTTGTGTTTTTCGGTTACCTCGACTAGAACTGTAAATTGCATCACAAGAGGCTGAAAGAATGCAGAGTCAGAGGCTTTGCGTTGTTTTTCAGGAATGACTTCTGGAACAAAATGTTGTGGTAAATGAGGGATATGAGCGGCGAAATCCGCTTCATCAAATGTTGTCCCACGTGAGATTCGACTAGATGTTCGATTTACTCGGAATTCCTTAAAAAGAAAGCCAAAATGAATACAAATACTTAAGAAAAGAAAGTATTTGTAAATCTTGCAAAGTTTGATTACCTGGAGAGTATTAGATAATTGCTTGGTACTTCTTGTCATCATTCCATGAAGAACAACTGGATGCTGAGGAATGTCAATATTCACAGGACCGATAGTTAACAGTCCCGAATTTCTGTCTTTTGATCGCTTGCTAACGCTTGAGTACAAAGCTCCGGATTTAGAAATAGAAATTCGAACAACGGTTCTAAGGAACACCAAAATAATTATTGAGATACAGAAAAACAAAGCGCATCGAAGAAGAAGAGGAAATCTTACTGTTGATTAGGGGCGACGCCTTCGAGAAGGACAATCATGGAATGTCCCACATGTCCTGTCAGTGACAAGTCTATGGACAAAGGTCTCAACTTTTTCTTGTATGAGCTAGATGCCTGTAAGTTCATGATTTCTGCTTCCAATTTAAGACCACTGAGCGAAGCCAAAAGTCTTGTCCGCTGAATTCTAGCCACACCAAATATAGATAAACGCGGGGTCTCAAATGTCGAATCCTTTTGCTTTTCCAAAGAACTTGTAGCGTAGTTTGGAATATTTGACGATTGTTCTTGAGGAATTCCTTTCTCCACTTCATCCAACTGATCTTTCCCTTCTGGTTTCACTACTGACGGAGTCTTCACTAACCTTGGGTGGTATCCATCCGACGAATCATTCATTGTTGCTGGTCTACAGTCACAATTGAATTTCTAAATATCAAACTCATTATCAAAGTAATAACAAGATTCTCGGAAATAATAAAATTACCTGCTGTTAATAATCGTTTTCGTTTCGGGTCTTGTTGCGTACAAATCCAAAAGATAATAAATGGTTTTCCAACAATTTGGATGAGAAGCCGTAGCAGGGTCTCCGACAATTGTTGTATTTGGTCCGGTAGACACTCCTGGAAATTCAGGACCTCGGAGAGAGGTTGGCGTTTGTGACGCACTGGAATTTCTCAGGGTTCCATCCAAAGCAATTTTATGACCTTGAAACGTAGAAATAAAGAAAAATATAATACGCGTTGATGGAAATATGTTTCTGAAAACAGATTGATTATTGAAATTTGAAAGTCTGAACTGACCCCTGACTACTCTACTGGTAGTTTTAAAACGCTGGGCAAAGCTCTGGGTGCGTGAGGCAGAGCCTTTAGTGGACGAATTGGTGGTGAGAGTTGTGTTGTTGACGTGGGTTGCTGAGCGAGGGATTGTGGGAATTTGTGGAGAAGCGGACGGTTTTCTTGTTCGACTTTCTGAAGGTTGGGTGGTAGATGGACAATGATCAGGAATATCCGAGCCTGAAGAACTGCTTTTGTGAATCACATTCGAATCCACGTTCAAAGTGGGACGCTGTTCTCTTAACTCCATTTGGGTTTCACGCACATTTTGGTACATTGTCGTTATTTGATGCAACAGTCTTAAAAGAGGCATGTTCACCTAGTCAACCACCAATCAAAACATTTTAGTTCGTGACTATTATTGCGTGAACCCCAGAATACCATGTTTATAATTAATAATAATTACAAACCATAAGATAATCAATGATTATCAATTGTTATGAAAGTAAATAATATTAATGAAGGAGATGACCACCTGCTGAGAAATGTAGTCAATGTTGAGACTAAAAATGATGGCACTTTTGGCTTGCTTTTTCCAGTAGTTCCTAGAAAGGTAAATCATACTCTTTTTGTTAATCACATCCCTGGATAAATCCGTAGATTTTTGAAAATCCCCTTCCAATCCGATCTTTTCGCATAGAAATGCTGGCGTTTCTGGTGGAATGTTTAACACAAAGGAACCTGCACAGAAAAATTAAATTATCACACCTGTTTTGTGTACGAACGGAATGATAGTAATAATACACAATGCATATCAAGTGAATTCAAAAATTATCTCACTGGAATTTTTAGTGCCCTTGAAACTTCCTCGTCCGACTCCTTTCCCTTCACTTTCCACAATGTCAATTTTGAGAAGATCTATGGAAGCTTTGATGGACATATGAGAGCCAAGATGTTCAAATGAGTACCCCATGATTTGCTGAGGCATGAGACCCATGCTCGTTAGCAAAGGTTGAAAAATAACATGAGCATCCAGCAACATCAGAGATGGGTGTTGTGGAAATTTCGAGTGAGCTCCCAACAGTAAACTCTCTTCGTGACTTTGCTCAGACATCATTGTACTCAAACGGGCTCCCTGCTAAAAAAACGGGATAAATCTTGGCTGCTCAAAAGCTTAAACCTAATGCAACTAAAATGTGAACTTACACTAATGTTTTAATTGTTATCAAAAAACATCGGAGATAACAACACTAGCTGCAAGTTTTAAAACTTAGTTAATTTTAAATAGTACAAGGGTACCTGTGCATCTTGAGCAGCTTCATTGTTTGCATTCCAGTCATTGACTTGTTTGATAATGTTGGAATGATTATGACGTTTGGCTCCAGGAGTGCTTCTTCCTGACTCTGCGTTGTTTTCCTCTTCAGAAGAACTTGACCAATTCCCAGTTTGAATACTCCCAGCAGATCCTTCTTTTCTGCTCCTTAAACAATTCATACTACAATAAGTTCCCCATATTTTACTTTTAACCAATTTCTGCTCTTGCATAAGTAATTAATAATACTTCATCGGTACATACATTTTGGTTGCTTCTAAAATGAATTAATTATTTGAAAATTCAAACTTTGTTAAAAGAACTCTAGCTTCATCAATACAAATTATTACAAAATATAATGAACCTCATTGTTTTCGAACTATTTTGACCATCTATGACAGCCACAAAAATTGTTGATAACGAACTTGATTATAAAAAATATTATCTTTTAAAGAAGAATTAATCAACTACTCCCCATTTTTCTAAAATCGCGTATGTGTGAATAATTTATGCCCCTAATTAGCCTATATACAGACAGTAAGTTGATTAATTGGAATAATTAATTGACATTAACTACACCCAAATGATTATTATACAAGTGTAGCAGTGCAGTAGCAACGGAGGAAGATATATTTGGGTTGTCGTTATGTTGTTTTAAATACTATTTATATATAATTTATATATATATTTATATATGTCACGATATTTCTTTTGCTGCGGTTAAAGGAACGTGCAGTATACTCCAAAATAATTTATATAACTCAAATATTAATCAAATATTAATAATTGAGATATTCTATTAGAATGGTATCCATATTTGAAAATTGTTATTATTTGTTTTGTGTAATTTTATTGCAGTGTTTATTGTTGTTTTTTACTATTGCGTCTATAACGGAAATCTCAATTTTTGAGACAATAAAGAAATAAATATATAATTTGTAACGATCTTACCTTTTTGGTTTGACAGCGTTTCCGTCAGCAAAGATTGTTTTGGAAACCTCTTCAGTGAAAGGATATACATCGCTAGCCCTGGTAGAACTGAGCATAGGTTGAAAAGGCAGCGTCTTTGCCTGAGATTTAAA
The DNA here is from genome assembly GCA_019776165.1 of Pogonognathellus flavescens. Taxonomy (NCBI): domain Eukaryota; kingdom Metazoa; phylum Arthropoda; class Collembola; order Entomobryomorpha; family Tomoceridae; genus Pogonognathellus; species Pogonognathellus flavescens. The sequence goes on from JABASD010000586.1 coordinate 23,954, forward strand.
TGAAATGACAAATTAAAAATTTAAACATTATTTTAGACAATTCAAATGAGTTTAAGAGTTAATTGTTGGCAAATTTTACAAGAATACTAACTTGATAGCGATCAAATTTTTTTATTTCACTACAATATGACTTACATTGTTAACAGCAGACAGTTCACTAATTGATGAGCCATTGCTACCCCTGGAACCTGTTACACAACCAACAAAGTACCATTTTAGTATTAATCAATATTAGTCAACTAGTGCTACTATACGTAATGTAATGAAAAGAGTGCAAGAAACACACTAAAAACCAGTGCCATCGTCATAGTGCGGTGCGGCCACCGAAATGGTTTTTTATATGAACATGGTGTGAATTGTGAAAAGGCAAAATCAGCAAAATTGAATTTATGGTGAAAAAATGTTTTTTTTTTTAAATATTTCGCACGTTTGTTGAATCGAATGGAAAGCATTGAAACAGTTCCACCCTCCGTGTCAAGAAGTGTAGCTCTTTCATCCGTCGTTTCCTCGGCAGACATTTCCCCTTCCGAACCCGGACTTTCCTACAATGATTACATAGGCCGTATATTAACGTGTACGTGGATTAAAAACACAATCAAGTAAATTATTTCAACAAATGTCCTTGAAGACAAACCTCTTCACTTTGCGGCAGCGTGAAAGTAACGGTGAAATTTTTCGACTTTTTCGACTTGAGATTATGTTCGAGTAGAAGCGGCGTATACAAAACATTTTTCCATTGACGACTTAAAACAATCACCCCCTGCATTTCACATGGAATAATCAAATTTAGTTATAAAGTAAGAATGACTATTGCAGTGAAAATATAATTATAAGGGGGAAAAGAGCGCAGGGATTTATAGAAGTGAGACTCACTTGACGCAAAGTGGAAAGTTGTGGAAGACGAGATTCGGCGACATTCATTTCAATATTTTCCATTGACGTCAATGCTACGTAGCGTTGTAAAACAATGCAAAGTTGACATGATGGATCTTCTTGCAGTGTCTTCGCCAGTGGTGTCAGTTTACTGTATTTACTCTGAAATGTAAAAATATGGCATAGAAAATATTTTACAAAAATTGCAAGTAACGGCAGTATAACTAAATAGTTTACCTTGACTGGCTGATGAATGGCTTGTACTTCCAGAGCTTCGGCCATTAATGACGCCAAGAGACCGGTGGTCCTCATAGAATGGGCTCTTAACATTGTCACTATGCTCATTGTCAACTGATCAATGGGATTCAGCCAAGCATTAATAGCTGTCGACGCGGTGCTCACCAAATTCCAGTCCACTCTGTTACAATATAACACAACAAAATAAACGAATAACGTAATTGACGTAATACATGATATCAGATGGTTTACATCCGATACATATTTACATATTCTGACTGTTAAAAGTTCGTCGTAAAAGTTTAAAAACGTAGCACATTTGCCTAGGAATGTGATTGGTGAATTAATGAAATATTATATTTAGAGTTAATAAGCAACGGAAAAGGAACCTTGTGTAGTCAATTTTGCGAGTTATTGGAGTTTGGGGTGGAGCTGCGAAATTGTACCACATCACTTTGAACTGAATAACACAAGACACGTTGGCAGCTTCTTCTCTTGTCTTCTTTTCCTTTTCTTTGGGTGTTTCCACATCCTCTTGCTCAGGAATATCTTCCAAGTAAACCTTTCCAGTTCCAGACTGATTGCTCTCATCCAAATTATCTTTACTGTTGTCCAACAATGTGTTTTCCTTGTCCAACGTAAAAGTTTCCACAGTTGATGTTAAATTTGGTGTTGAAGTGCGATAATCATTGTTGTAGTTGTATTCGTTGCACAGAGTCACACTCACAGTTTCCTCTTTTTCTTCAGGCTTCACAGAATTCTCTGCGTTTTTCACTCCCTGTAACACAATTAAGTTTACATAAAACACGTTTGCAGCAATACTGAAATTAAAACTTTGGACGAGGATACATTTAAGTACTAAAACTAAAACTCATGGGGTAAGGGCACTAAATTAAAGTATGAACCTTGAGAGAAATTCCTTCCAGGCCACATTCGCACATGATGAAACCCAACTTTTCGTCTGGACATCTGTTGAGCGATTGAATTTGAGGAGCATGTGGTTCTTTGTCCGTTTCTGCTTTTGAAGCCTCTTCCATATTTCCACTTGAAGCATAATTTGCACCTGTTTCCTTAGGAATACTTCGCGTCGAATCCGAGCTTTCTTTCACATCCTGAAGACCATTTGGAATTTTTGCAAAGCGAAATAAAACCTATTTTCCACATACAAAATTACATATTATGTATTTGTCAGATTCGAAATTAGTCGTATCAAGTAAACGTTGACTGAAATGTGAATGAGGAATTACCTTGGAATACTGATTCGGTATTGCTGTAATGACGGCTTCACGCAAAATAGAACTGTCATTTTTTAATCTGTAAGTTAAAAAATTACATGTAGAAATAGAAGTTGCTTATTCATATTTAAAATAATGGTACTGAAGGAAAGTTAAATTGTTTTGACCTTCGTAATTGGGCGTGAAGGCGATGTATTTCTACGGAAGTTGAAATCAGTTCAGATTGTTTTTCGGAATTTTCAATGAAAACAGGTTCTGATAACATTGAATCGCTGGTAGAAACTTTACTTTTTCTCTTTTTCTGTGTCTTAGGAAAAATGGCGGGTCTATGCAAAACTTGTACGGATTTCTTGACTTTTTCTCTAAACAGAAAGTGGATGTGAGTCTTTTCAATGGCAACAGCCAGCAGAGATACACACATGAGGTCACGAATGTTGTCAAGGGCAGAGAAGGAAATCACCTCTTCCACGACACTCGCTTGCAAAAGTGTTATATTAATCTGAAATCACAAAATAAATTAGTAAGTGGTTATTAAATAAATAAAAAGAAAGGCAAGACCCCTAATATATTTCTAAAACTTCAGAACTGGATCTTAAAAATTGCAAAAAAACTAAAATAGAAAAAATTAGTCAGGAATCAGAACAAGTCAATTGGGACCAGCATTTTTGCAGTGATTATGTTCAATGAGAGTTCTTACATTGATCAATAAATAAATTACTACTACAAATAAACACAAGGGAAGAATATTTACAATTGAGGTGGATGTACCTTTGGTAAGGAGATGGATCCCTGGATGGCTGTCTGAGTAACCTCTTCGAAGAGGTTTGAATGAATGGGACTAGTTTCTTCAGCCCTTAAAGCCGTATTTCGTTTACTATTTTGAATTCGAGTCAAAATTATTGACTTTTCCTTCTTTAAAAGATTGGACTTTTCAACTCGTGATATACACTCACTGTGCAAATGGTTTACCACAGTCAATGGATGTAGCTGCGACAAAGACGGCGTCAATGCATCTACGAATCTAAATACGAAAAGCAGAAAATATTACAAACACGTTTAACCTTGTTAAAATATCACCGAATTCAGATAAAAATACTTGACTGTTATTTTTACTTTTGAACGGCTTCCAACAGCATCGGAGATACCATAACGTTTATGTCATTTTTAGTTCGAACTATCACAGTGGTACATTCGGAAGACGCATTATTGGCCAGGGAGTCAGTATCCGGAAACAAAATAGCTTGATAAAAATCATCGTCGGGACTCTGATCGAATTTTTCACGTAAATTGGAGAACTGAGAGAAATGTGAAGCAGTGCCCGTCGGGGTTTCCCAGAAATGGGTCTGTGACGGAGTGTTGATATTCGAAGATGGTGGAGGAGTCATTTTGCAAGTCTCCCCTGCACTATCCACATCCACCATAGCTAAGGTCGTAAACCCATCCACAAGGGGTTCGAAGTATGGAGTATATTTGGAACCTACACAAATACATAAAGCGTAATTCTCAGCTTAAACACAAATTCCTCGACACAACTTTAAATAAATAAATGCATCTCGTGGTGAATGAGCTGTACTTCATACCTGCATACATGAGCTTTCCATCTTGCATTTGCACAAAAGGTGCATGGCCCACAGAATCAATAGCGACAGTAGGTGCTGTCACATGCCAGTTATCACACTTAAGCTATAAATGCAAATCAAAAATAGATTCAGTGAGCAAGTAAGATGGCTATTTTATTGCAGAGACACGTCAAAATATTTTGTGCAAAACTAACCTGTGTCAAATGACTCATATAACATGGCATAAGTAGGGAAGACTCTGCAATTGGTTTGTTCAGATGCATCTGCAGATTAACCATGCATTCTTCTTGAACGGACAATGCAGATATGAAAGACACATCAGACAAGGAGTCAAGCGACGCAAAACTGCCATGCCAAGGCTGTTTATAAAAACATTCACAAACATACATTTTTACAAATCGTTTATATTTTTCATTTTTATCAAAATGGTTTTATAAATGCATTTCTTGACTTAAATAATTAAAATTACTATCCCCAATTTAAACGCTCGCAAAAGACACAGTACACTGAAAAGTTAATTTGAAAGTATTTGAGGCTGCATACCTTTTTCAGATTTCCAAGCGTTTCTTCCATACTTTCTTCTATCGTGGCACTTGAAAAGCTTGTAGCATGAGGCCTTGAAGATTTAATTTCGCGTTTGGAACTGGTTGCAGAATCCCCTTCTGCACCTTCGTCCACAGTCTGAAAGTAGTCAACAGCAAGTTTAGAATCTGAGCAACAGGAGCTGGTCCTTCCCACTGTTCTCCCTGTCAGCGTTTCAGTACTGATAGGTGGTTTCAGCAAATGAGCAGTTTCTTCTTCCAAATTCAATTTGGAATCGCTTCCTTGTTTTAAAGGCACTGAGGATTCACCAACTTTGGCTTGTCGCTTAAAAACAGAGCCAGATTGATTCGGCTGAGAAAATCGACGACCCTGCGTAAAGATATTTCACATTTTGAAGATCTTGGAATTTCTTGGTTCTTTCATGCACAAATACAAAGCCAAATAAAAAATTGCATTTACCTTTGCTGAAGGCAATGTAGATCCAACATTACTTATTTTTTCGGAGCGATTGGAAGGAATAGAAGATGAAGTATGACTCAGATCAGCCAACAATGACGGCCTAAAAGTGTAAGGTGCTTTTCCTGATCGAGGTGGTGCATCTCGACCCCAATCTGTTGGCAATTCTAAAAGAGAAACTCCTTGTGTTGTGTATGGAGGAGTATCAAATACTAACACAGCAGGTTTCAGAATGCTTTGACCGAATCCCGGGTCCTCTCCAGCTTTGTTCACTTTAAAGCATGCCACATTCACACCGTCGTTCCAATCCTTTCTGCTAGGCCAAAAGAACCGAGTTCCACTTGTATTGTTTCCAAAAAAGGCACATCCGCCCACGCAACCACATTTTTTACTCGTCCCGCTGGAACCTTCAGCCTCTTTTCCTTTTCCATCTCGATTTCCTTCTGATTTCCAAAGAAACCAAATTCGTTTTGTCTTTTTGTCATGCTTCACAAGAAAACTGAAAGATTACAAGAAAAAGTAAATTATAGCCCAATTTTCTGGAACACTATCAGAGTGTAAACCCGGATTTGTAATACAATCTTACGAATTTTGTGTTGATTGCCATTTGATAGAGCCTTTGAGGGCCATTTCGATGCAAAGCGGTCCGAGGGCAACAGCCCCAGCCTCCAACCACAGATACGACCATGAATGAGCACTTGTCGATGTTGGACTTTGTGGAATTGAAGTATTGGTTTCCACTTTAGAAGTCCAGCTGCAAATATCCCAGAAGAATGGATTTTAGCATTAGCACACACACTCAAAATTATTGTGAACATTTCTCTTCTTCATAGTTTTATCTTAACGGATGCAATAGCCACCATGATATCATAATTATTAGAATTGGAATTTACCTGGCAGTCATTGTGTCAGTTGATGATTGAACAATATTTAGATCGGAGAATTGAAAGCGTTTTGTAAAGGATGGATTAACCATGACGAAATGTCTGAGCTGAGCATTAGGGATAAGAATTGTGAAACCTTCCTTCATCACTGATCCGTGTAAATTACAAAGTGCGAATCGAATTGGGGAAATCTAATTCAAGAATATATTTATAGCAAAATTGAGGAATTTTATAAAAATAGAAAATATGAATTTATAAAGAGGAAGCTAACCCAGAGACTGAGTGCCGTCCCTCCATCCACAAGGTAAATGTCAATGGCATCGACACTGACACGCAACATTTTGTATTTAATGTCCTCTGACGTGGGACAGAGGGGAAAGGACTGCTGTTGAGGTGTGGAGGCGGCGTCAACGCTTGGAGTGGTAGGCGTTGGAGTGATGACTTCACTCTTAGAATCCTCCTCTGTAGCAGTTTTACCAACACCACTCGGTTTTCCACTCGTAGAGTTGTTATCGGGTGAAAAGTGGGGTCGGGGCCCTGCACCACTTCCCCCTGGGTTATTCGAATGAATTTGTGGACACTCAAATTGATTATTTCCGTGATGGCAGACAAGAAAAGTGTGGGGGGAACGAAGAGAATTTTCTACATCCAACACAGTCAACAAAAATGACTCGCAGCCTCCAACAATATTTTCCAAGTGCGGAGTCGTTAGTCGCCCACTTAGTTTTCCTAATTGTACTTCAATAAGCCAAGCGTATTCCAGAGTCTCTTGGTCCAAACTTCGACCTTCGTTGCTAAACATTGCGTGACCTCGAACCTACAATCAATTATTATATATTGAAGTCCAAGTCATGTTTAGTGAAACAAAAGTTTAGTCATGTAGTGAATCACTGGTTTTGTTTTTACCTGGAGACCTGACAGCATTAAGTATCCCTCACGAAGATGCTTATCTCCGTATTCACACCGGTCAACCGTGTCACTCACTAGAAGCATAATTGGCGACAGAAGAACTTGGAGAGTTGTTTCTCGAAACTTTTTGTTCATTTCAAATCCAAACCTCTCGACGCAAATTGTGGGACACGGTGCATCCAATTCATTACAATTCTATAACAAAAAACAATTAGGTATATTGCTACTATACAGCACACTATGTTTAACAGCTATGCCCAATAACATGATTACCAATTCCAATGAAGGTGAAATATGTGAACATTTTCCTACCTTTAACAGATGAGCTCTAATGTCATGCAAAGTGGCAGACACGGTAACATCCAACGGTCGGTAATATCGTGGATCTGCATTCTCAGGAGATTTTATTTCCCAAGGTTGTGTATCGCTCCAGCTGGTTGGTAATTCAAAACTGAAAGTACTACTCGAACCACATCGAATCTTTTCCATGTCAATAAAATTTTGATAATCTCCAAATATATTCTCCTAAAAAAATTACATTTTAAGTACTTTAATTCATAAAGTCAAAAAATCAAGTTTCTAAAAGAACACAAAATGCTGAGTTGGAATGGAGTTGGAATTTTGTTTCAAGGTAAACAGTAACTGTACTTTGAGATTAATGATCAATTTGAGAAGCGTTCCATAAAGAAGGAGAACGGAAGGCCCCACTTCCAATTCTACGTGCACTTTGTCAGAAGGCAGGGACAACGGATCGAAATCCTTGAAGACCAAGTGACATGCAGCTGACTGAAATTGATATAAACAAAATTTTAAAAAATGACACACTTCTTGTCAGTAAGCAAGCAAAAAATTTGTAAAAAATAAAGAGCAAGCAAAAATGTGAAATTTTTTACTTTTTTCGATTGATCTTTTTCTCCAGACTGCATTCGCATCGGTGACAGTAAAAGCTCTTCTTTCTCTGGAGTGGTTACGTCAGCTTGTGGAGTCGGGCCTAAAGGCGGCATTGGGTGATATGTGAACACGATACTCACAGCACAAATAGGCACAGACCAACACTCCGTCCATCGTTCGCCGTCACTATTAAAAATATTTTGTACGATGCATACATTCAACCATTTATGCAAATGCAGTCATGAAAATTAGGCTGAACTTTGGTAAATATAATTACGTATTTTGACAAATGTTTCTCCATTTTCTCATTTTATTGCTATTTCCACTTAAAGGGTTGGTGTTAGTTGAACTATCTGCCCCCAGATTCCATTTGACACTTCCATCAGGATTACGAATTTTAGCATTTTTCGTGAGAGCTTCAACGGCAATATGCGACGTGGCAACTTCAGGTACATAAAAGTTCAAATCTCCTCCTTCTATTTGAATCCAAAACTTGAAGAGAACGGTTTCAGGAAGAAATTCATCAAACGGTAAATCAAAGGACAATTCGAAGAGTTCGCCACAGGCCGCCAACAAGTCTTAACATGAAATGGTCAATGCAAAATAAACTTTCCATTTAATTTGCAAATTATGAATATGAAATGAAATAAATCGCGCTGTGAACTTACAGTTTTCGTGATGTTGAGATGAGCAGTCTATCCAATTGTACTCGTTCGTAGTAGTTATAATTTCGAATTCCTTTAGACAGAAAATGATCTTCCACGTGTATGGCACAAAATGTAGCAGATCAGGCGGAGTGCGACTAGCCCAATCGTTTATCATAGCTGCATTGTAAAAATCAAACCAATTAACTGGGCAATTAAATCCCCCACATAATATTATTTCGAAAAGGCAGTGTCAGCGCACATAATATTGTGAAGCCAAGGAGTAAATATACCTTGGAAAAACCATTTATGAGCGAAAATGAGGTAGGCGGTGGCTTTACAACCAGTCAAGTTCAAAATCCACTCTTGATGATCATTCCAATGGATTGGGTAATGAGATCGGATATTGAACTGCAAAGTTTCACTGTTTACCAGATCACGGAACTAAAAATTGAACACAAGTACACAAATGTCTTATTTATCTTTAAGTGGCATCTTTTACTAAATGAAATTAAACTGGAAATTACTATTTCGTACCTGAAGGCTTGTGGTGGATTCCATGTGAAGTAATTGTCCAGTAATTTTCGTCGTGTATCCATCGGACTGAACAAACCATGGTATTGTTATTTCTAAATATGAGCCAGGACCAATGTTCATGTGAACAGCATTGGTCTCCTGTAAATCAAAAATAGATTTATCAATTTCATTTCAGTTTTTACTACAACCGATGTTCATTGACAGGATTTAGCATGCATTTACCTGATCTTTTGAGAAGAGAATGTCAATCGTTGCGTCCATTAAAGATGACAATCTGATATCAAATGACTGGATCTGTCTCGCTTCCCCAGGCTTCGGTGGTTTTGTAGGCTTCAGAGGTTGGTAGTCTTGAGGGAAAAACAGTTTGTACAAAAGTTCACGCTGCCGGTCAGCCCAAGGTCCGTAACTAAAGTCCGTGCCCTTACCACACTATAAAACCAATCCAAAAACAAAACCATCATAAATAACAGCGGTCATCGACAAGCAAATTAAATATACCTTTCTTACACTTTCACGAGTTTCGACCTAAATACCTGAAACTTTCTGTTGCTATTGATAAAAGTGCAGCAATTGTACGTTTTAAACCATTGTCTATCTCAAATTCCTGTCTGATTAATAAGCAATCAAGGAATTCGATTTCACAACTAATAGTGATTCTGATTCGAAACGAACAAAGACACCAAAGAACTAACTTAAGTTTTAAATTGTCTTACTTTGATATCAATTCCCCAAATAGGCGGGTTAGCTTCCACGAGATCTCCATTGGCAAGTTGTGACATTTCCGGTTCACTAGGAACCACACCTGAAAAATTGAAACATTTCTATCATAAAGTTGTTATACGATTTTAGATAAAATAATTATATATAGTAAGCCATTTTTAACAAGAAAAGTATATATTCAATTTTCTTCTTCAATTGAATGGAATTGATTTTTTTCTCGTTCAAAGCTTGCTATAACAAGCAAAGAATCTTGACTGACACCCAACTGGTATCTTACAGTTTGCATTCTCAAATCATTTATATTACGACAAATGTGTTTCATTAGAATGGTTTGAAAATTGAATTAAATATTTATTTCGAGTGAAAATCAACAAAGTTACAAAGTTTTGAGTTACTATGTTTGAGATGAGTTATCATCATAAAATTAAATGAATCATAAAATTGCGTCCGGTAGGTAGCTTAGATAATTATGTGAAAATTGAAATCAGTTTTCTCACCAGGCTCATCCATGTAGTAATACAATTCGACTTTATTGGAAGTAACGATACCAAATCCCTCTCCCATCAGTCGCGGCGGCTCATCTTTGAGTCCAGTGTATTTAGGACTTTGACTTAGCACCATCTTCATAAGCAACAATATTCCAAAATTTAATTCACCATATAATAACTAAATCAATTATACAGTCACCAAAACTTGGAGACTGACTAAATAAATGCAATTCACAATTATAGCATTACTTGAGCGTAAGTACAAACAGTAAATACCTTGAAATTTTCAGCTTTACATTTCACAATGTGCATAAAGTGATCTAATCTTGACGCGGCTGGTTTAGTCGTATAGATCAGGTGAGCCTCTTCTACCACCATCGCCAACGTATACGGCACGAGCCAGTTTCCGAAAACAATACGAGCCTGCAAAAAAATGGCAAGATGTCTACTTTCGTGAATTTCAAAACTAACTACAATAATTAAGGAAACTGAGATAGAACTTACACAGCACAGCTCAAGTTTGATGACAGGAATTAAATCTCTCCAGGAATATCCTACGGCTGAAGGCGGCTTTGGATGGGATTTACCATCAGATTCATCGTCCTTCTCTACATTTTTAGTGCCTCCAGGAATGATAAGGGCGTCTAGTCCAAATAGTTTCTCTAGTCTAGAATACAATTCTGATCTATTGTACAGATGATACTCCAACCCATTGAGTAAAATGGACAAACGAGTGTCGGAATGAGACATATCTACAAAATAAATCAATTAGACAATGTAATAAGTAATTTTATTCTGATTAGACCCACGGAAAGCGTGTAAACTGCAATAGTCTGTCAGTTTATATGTTCCTTGTATTAGACCTAGCGTTAGCATGATTTATGATTAATATCTAAATCAAATTTCTCATCTGCAGATTAATTGAAATACTAGTTGAACAATAAATGATGCCGGTATAGAAAACGAACCCTCAGAAATATCCTTAGGAACATAAACTCGCCACCATCTGAATATCACCCAACCGTCCTGTACTCGAATGGTAAAGTCTTCAGTAATGAATGCAACATCTCGAAACATAATCTTCCCCGATAAAACAGAAAGAGACATCGAACCTAACATGGATGTCAAAGGGTGTCATTTAATGTAATGCAATTATAAACATTGGGGAACAGTAATTAACAGATATTACGATATGAATGAAGTTTCCAACTTTAATTAACGAAAACTGATGTAAACAAACCTATTTTTAAGTGGCCCTCTTTGACAAGTCGATTTGCAATTTTAGTAAGAACAAGCCCAGTGACTCGGGAACTGTAGAATGTTATGTAGACAATCCAGCTAATGGCACAAACAAGAGAGAAAAGAAACCAAGCGAAATTACTGTCCATTAGGTCCCCGATATTTTTCACGGAGCTCAAGTTGAAAGCGTCCATATTTTGTGCGGCGGATTGAGGATTGTACGTTAGAGTCGAATCGTCCACTTGACTGGAGAGAAGAGATGTGATCTCTGGGTCATCCATTTTGAAGTTATATTATGTCAGCAACCTACAAAACAAAATCCAAAATGTTTTAATTTACATTTTAATTAATATTGTTGTGTCAATTCATTATTCACAATAAATGTATTACTAAATATGAATTTGACTTTCTAAGGGAATACTTACTGTGACGTTACAAAGGCGAACACAACAGAAAAATAACTTTTACTTGGTGAAGATTATAATGCTTGACTGACGAAATCATCTTTCAAGACATTTAGGACAGGAGAGCAGAGGATTTGGAGTCACAGTCTTAGTGATAACTTTTGCACTGGACTCTCCGTGTACTTTTCTATTATTTCATTTTAAATACAAGATATGCTGTCAATATTGGTTATCTTCAAAATCTTTTTTTTTCGTTTCAGCTTGAGTAGCGTTAGTACATGTACATCTATGATTTTTCACTTGTTGTTTCGAAATGTTAAGAAGCACTATAATTGACAAAGCTCAACAATGGGAATCATTCTTTGTGTCGCATCTTATTGCAATGTTCCTCCACTGATTTTAGACAAATAATAATAATAAATAAGAGATATCTCAGGCAGCTGCTTTACGTATTAACTTGATTGCAAAAAAACTGATGCATAAATATCACTAAACTGACGCATTCCTTAAAAAGAATCTTTCATTATTTCACCGGCGAACTCTTAACCACCGATATATTCGGATGAGATTTTGAATGTTGTGTTTTCTGTTGATATTGTGTTTGAGAAACACTGCGTCGGAGAGCACGGTAAACGGTATAAAGAGTAATTGACGACCGGAAGTCACAGATAAGGAACACCTGAATCTTCAGTCGTGTGTCGGTTTGATTGTTTCGATAAAATGACTGCACAAGCTCAACTCATGGTATTCGTCAATCGCCCATTAATGTATAGTGCAGTCGACTACACATACTGACATACTCACTCCTACACGGATAATTTATGGGATAGAATTATTTACATTAGATAGTGATAGTGTAATGTAGAGCAGAATGGAGATAACACAGTAGGGAGAAATATGACGCTGACACTTTACCAATCTTTTCAATTGACCACATCCCGATTTAGGAAGAATGGTGAAGTACAACTAATGACGGATACATTATCATCACGAATTCTCTTCATTTTTCAATCATATTCGTAGGCTACTTATTAGTAACTCATCCTGCTCATACGCATAGCTGCCGATGGAATATAGAATTACATTTGAGGAGGGAGAGGAGCTGCACACAATTTGTAATCAATATACTTGATTTTCTGGAACAATTACCCAGCACTCCCAAACACTTTACTCCACATTTAAACGCCAGAATGTAGAACTTTAATTCATAACAAGCACACAGAGAGCTTATCCCATTCTGCAAAAAATAATAGATTGAATAGATAAATTTCACATTTTAATACTACTAAACTAGCTGAGCACTGTTCATCAATTATTGTTTTATTATTAACTCCTTAAATTGTTGATTTTGCTTGAAAATGAAAATTTAAGTGAACCCGTTTTAACTTTGGCTTAATAAATGAACAAAAATTAAATTAACTATAAAACCATCGCGTTAAATTGAAATGACAGCGAATTAACAGGCATTCATCTTGTTTTAACTTCACTCGAGTAAAAATTGATAAGATTAAAAATGAATATAACCTTTACTTCATCATTAGATAAATTAACAATTAACAAAATTAACCAGCCCATCATCATGAGTGAACTAGAATTTCAGTTGTTAAAAATATTATTAAAGGTAGAATTCATAGAAGTATTATTAAATTCGGGCTTACATGAAAAGAAATCTTCACGTGAAAATGCACAAACAAATTGTGGGTTTCCTCTTTTAAAGTATTTCAGCGTTTATTTTATCAGTCAAATCAATACACTTATGGACATCCTATAAAGAAAATAACAAAGAAAGGGAAAGGTCAGTCAGAATCTCCCATCTAAAAATTCAAAACTTTAGTATCAAAAATTAAAGTTTACCTGACACTGATACATTACATTTTTTCATTGAAACTTTATTTCACTAGTGAATTAAATAATACTTTAATTTAGTGCATAAGTTGTAATTGTTATGGAACTGATTTATATAATAAAAGCGTTATAAAAACTATGTCATATATTTATAATTTTCTTGTGCAGTCTTATTAAACAGTAAAGATTTTGAGTTCGAATTTCTTACCTCGATATTCCTTATATAGGATCATACAAATAAAACATTGAATGCAGATGTAGTTAAAATTGTTCATCTTTGAGACCCAACCAATGACTACGATGGGAAATCTAAAATAAAGGCACAAAAAAATCATTAGCCATAGAGAAGTTATTATAAAAAATCTTTCACATGTAGTTTTCCTTGTCGTGATTATAGATAATCAATGTCATTACCAACTAATTGCTAGCAAATTATCCAGAACATTTATCTAAAACATTTTTTATTGTAGTTTCATAATCGCTTCGCTAGTAGTTGTAGTTACAAACGCATTAGTACATTTTGTAAACAATCAACAGTAATACGAATAGTTAGCGCTAATGTCAATCCCCAATGTCAAAGGCTGCATTACGATTTGAAAGTAATCTAACTTCTACCTAATTAGATTTTCGTGAGCGTTAGAGTTAAGTACTTCTGTTTATATTAAGGATTCCACCAAGGTTTGACATTGGTTTCAGTAGGTAAATACAAAATATATGGGTGGTTAGATTAGGTTTGTCAATTGAAGAAATAAAAATTATTTTGCTTGTACTGTTTCATATTTATGAGGTTGTTTTTATCAAACCCGACAAAGGTGGAAGTGTGGAAGGTAGATTAAGATTAGATTCGTTGATTGTTGACTCTACAGTCACCAGTAATTACAGCCAAAGATTTGTAAACAATAATAATATATGTGACGTCTAGAGTGACGTCAATATCAATAGGCTGTCAACTGAGCCCATCACCCATACAGTACATATTCAACATTAAAAAGCAGTAACAAGAAATCATCAGTGCTTGGTAGAAGTTGATTAACTTAATTAATCTACAAGCTGTCAACAGAACTCTGGTAAAACATCACTTACTTTGGTATTTTGAATGTAATTCACAAACAATTGCAAATTGCAACCCACTTTAAATTAAAATTCCAAGAAACAAGTTACACGGAGAATTTGTTGATTTTCATTACAGACAACTTAGTTGTACTGACTGTCGTTGCAGGTGTAGACAATGGTTGTACACATAATCTAGATAACTACAACTAGTAATGACTTTTGACTTAAATGACTAGTCACTAGTTGATTTAATCATTCTGTAGGAGGAAAAGCTGAAAGCTAGTGTAAGGGATACACATTATTCACTTCACACAAAACATGTAAACTGGCCGACACCTGATACTGATACTTTTTATCACACACCCGACAGGCATCTTCCAGATGTGTCCGAAGTCGAAATATCTCATCCCATCCCAGGGCATTCGACGACTCTTAAACTGGATTGTGGGGCGCTACATAAAAATGCACCCTGAGAAATAAATGCAGAATTGGTTAAAAACCCGATATTGTTTAATTTTCTCACCTTTTTTAAAGCCAGTTCTAAAAAGCCCTCTGTCAGGCTTTTAACCTTGATTGTAGCTGTAGGTGTGACGGTAATTGCGGCTTTGTTTTTGTTTATGGATCATCTCTGTTTTCATGAGTACAGAAAAAACTGATTTGGTTGTTGTAAAATTCCTTTGCTGAAGACGAAGAATATCGACGAGCTTAAAAAACATAATGGGCAGAGTACGTTGGTACTCTGTTTCGTTACCTTAAACCGGGTAGGTAGCCCGATACCCGACAATGTTTAGAACAAAATTGTCCAACTTTAAGTGTAACCCGCACCCCATTTTAGCCAGGGTCTGGTCTCTTCGTGTTCGTGTATCTGGCCTCTTCACTTTTGGGTGTCTGGTCTTGGTCCCTTCGCTTTTGGATATTTGGCTCTCAGTTTTCTGGTCCTATCGCCTTCGGATCTTTCGTAACCAACCGAGAATTGTGAGTAACAGGTCCCTTTGATTTCGGGCATCCCTTAGCTTTTCTTAGCAGATGCTGTGGGGGACTTCAAACTCGGGAGTATAGGGACGGGTGGTTTAGGGTATCAATTAGTTATTTTCCGGGTGACGGATGTATTTGTAGTTGGGTTGTCGTGTTTTTGGTCGGGTGTCGGATACTGTGGATGGATGAAAGTAATCGTACGACAACAGCCTACCTACTGTTTACTGTAGTACACAGTACACAGTAACAGTAGCGCAACTTCATACTTCAGTTCAGCCGGAAATTGACAATAATAGAAAATTGAAAGACAAATTGTTTAACTGGGAATCTTCCATGGTCTGGATTTACTGGATACTACAATTTGAGTAGAGCTTACAAAATATAACTAGTCTATTTAAACGGTAAATATAATATTATTACATTTTATATATATTCTGATTCATCATTTTAATCCAACATCAAATCACAACTTCATGTTGTATTGTATGTGCGTTGTTGGTGTGTGTCCTCTAAGTCCTCTTGGGTCGTTGTGACCTTAAAGACACAACCACTTACTCTAACAGTAATAACGAGGAAAGAAAGAGGACAAAGTTAACTTTTAAATTACTTTCAGTTAATCATTAATTCATCAAAAGTCTGAGACGAATTTTAAAAACAACTTCATTGGAATTTTCAAAAATGGGTTCATTTTAATGCTTTTGATTTATGTTATGTTTTTTATTTACAAGCAATAAACAAGTGTCTAAGGGGATTTAAATGATTAGATTGAGGAATTTTATAATGCTAATTTATAGCATAATAATATTTATAGTATATAAAGCTAATTTATAGTAGTTTAAAATATTTTTCATCTAATTTGTATTACAGACTCTTGGTTGTGGGATGCAACATACAACATACGACGTCAAATATTAAGCGAACTAAATTGCAGTTAAACCGCTAGAAGACCACAACAATTGAGACAGTTTTCAAGCTTAGAGTTGTTTCAGTCCCAGAAGCACATTAGTACAACAACATTATGGATCAAATCCAAAAATCAGTTCGTTTGATACGCTCTATAATTACTGACATTCAAAAGGACTATGTCCATTGGATTCAAAAGAGCCCATCAAGAGCATCGGACATTGAAACTTCAGTTAAAATTATATCTTATTTGCTTCATGGAAGATTTAAAAACTCCATGATACTTCCAGAGTTATTATATTGTTCTTCAAATTTATTGGCTTTCTGGCATGACCGACTTTTAAATGCTGAGGCTGAAAAACGAACTCGATCAACTTATGAAAGAGGAGGAGGATGTGAAAACAGAAGTCCCAGGGACTCACAAATATTGCGTATAAAATCTACCCTTACAATATTAGAATATTTTGAGGTTTTCCTTGAAGTGAGTGCTCGTCAACTTTGGGGTGACGTAGGTCGATGGCTTATTATTCTGATTGTTCAGTCCATCAAGTAAGTACATTGCAAATTATGTTTCAGTCATTACACTGTATATTACTATTACTTACAGGCTCAAAAGTCTGGCACAAATAACTTCTCGTTGCATATATCCACTCAGTCTCCAAGTAACATCAGAATAAATTTTCCGTAGATATCAAATTAAAAAGAAAATGTTTAAAAAATAAGTTTATGGACAATAGTCTATTTCTATTACTGATATAAGTAATAGTCAAGATTCAGTACTGTAAATTCTCATGCTATTGCTAATTATGCATTGTTGTAAATTTTTCAGAACTGGATTAAAAGCGGCATTGTTATTCCATTATAAAGTCGGTTTGATTGAAAGCCCGGCTTTGCAACCTTGTCATAGGCGTAAAAATGGTGCGGACCCAAATTCTTCTGCTCCAAATTTAGTTTTTGTTTTAAAGCATTCTGGACGAGTGGTTAGGAAAATTCATGCAGGTAACTAACTATCCATTTCAGTTTATAACACCTTAATCCATATAAGAATTCTTTTGTGTACATTTCCGAATTATAAAACCGGATTTATTTAACCAGTTTGAAAGTTATTGTTTCCATTATTATATCGATACTTTTCATTATGGTGTAGCACCACCTTTGGCATACCGAAATTGGAAGTTGCCATCTGTTCCTTCAATTTCGGTGGTTCCGCATGATTTGCCGCCGATGAGACTACTAGCCGAGGTATGTTTTTTTAGCATCAAAATTGCTTCATTTTAGGTTGAACTTACTGTGATCCACAAAATAGATGTTAAGATTGAATATTTTTCCTATGTAGGTTATTCACATCATGCGACCGTTGTCACATTTGCTGTGTTTAAGTATTTGGGGTACAAAGTCTTGGAAACCTTGGGCTATGAGTTTGTCAATGGACATCACAAGTCTTCAACTTCATGGTCAACCGGGTCGACTTAGACAGCAAGAGAAAACGGAATTAACAAGAAGAACTTACGCACTTTTATATTATTTGATTCGGTCCCCTTTCTATGATCGTTATACGAAACACAGACTTTTAACATCCTTAATGTTTTTGTCAGAAAAAATACCTCTTGTTGGACACCTTTGTCACACGATAGCTCAAGCAATACCAGAATGGCAAGATACGTATTCTTACGTCTGGAATGATTCATAAAAATGTATGTGTGACGCATTTATTCAAAAGCTTTTCAATTTTAATAATATTTCATAATAAATATTATATTGCAATAATAAATAATCCTTCTTTACGGATAGCCCAATGCTTGGCTGGGGTTTAGGATGAGTATTTAGTGCCCTCAAAACAAAAAACTCGAACATTTTTCTTAGCAAAAGCATATCTTGTAAAATCTAAAAAAATTACAGTACTACATTTTTTAAAGTAGATAACTATAACACGTTAAGTAATTTACCTATCCTATCCTGAATCATGCTAGTTTCCTGTTCTGTTTCTCTATTTTAATTCTCCTCTCCTTGTTGTTGCAACATCATAGTTACGACTATAAAAAATTGAGTAAGTTTTCCTCGTTCCATGAGATCATTACATAATGCATTGGCGTAATGCGTTTCACGAGGAAGCGTGTATGAACTTTGCGAAAATAAACCGGTGTAGTCTTCATGTTTGTCACTGTCCTTTAGTCCTTTGCTGCAAGAACTATGTAAATATTTTTAATGATTCAGAAGCCTTGGTCCACCAAACACCCTAGAGATTTCTAATAGACACTCTAGCAGTGCACTATGCATCCCGTCTTTTAAATCTGCATTTATTTTTTATTCAGACTCGATTAGAAATCCAATAGAAGTAACAATGTTATAATTCGTGTTAATTCACACGTTACCAAGTTGGAGATGTGAGTACTTGATAGGTGCAAATTGCAGATATTATATGTGTGTGCTATGTATTGGCTATTAATGGTACCAATTTAGTTTCTTTTTACAATTCAGGCAGATAGTTTGTGAAATATCGTGGCAATAATTTAGTTTAGCGAAGACCCTAAAATCACATGCTATGATATAAGTATACTTCACCAGCAATAATTATGAATGCGGACTAAAATATTATTACATGTGGATTTTTACTGTTACTTATACACTTATTTACATGTTATCTTGCTGTAGATTTACAATTAAAAGTGTATTGAGCCATTGGATTGCACTTTGCATTGTATTTATTATTTAATATTATGTTTATCGTTGTATCGTAACAGTTTGTAACTTGCCTTTATGTGATAGAGAGCTATTAAAAACGAAGAATTTATAATTACTTTGTGTTCGAGTGTCAACAACATTGGTCTTACTTTTATAATAACCAACAATTTATTATTTTATGAGTGATGATTTGCACAACTAACAATACATTTAATAAATATATACCAAACTAACTAGAGAATAGCGAGAAATCAAACTAATAATAACAGTAATATTTATTATAAAACACTCAGGTTCGTTCATCAAAAGTCAAAACCCAAAAATCCTTTTTAAGGTGATGTCCTTGTCCATGAATTTTAATGAACAACATTTGCTTCAAAATGAGGACAGATCATTGTTAACATAACATTCTCATCTAATAGAATTATTAATTATCATTGTTATAATTAGACGTGGGAATCGGGTTTACCCATAAGTCATAATAAATACAGAGAACAGAACTTTTAGCGAAAATGCTATAAATATTTAAATATTAATATTAGCAACACGTGAATGAACTTGCGATTTGAGAATGATAACCAAGAAGGAGGTGTCGAAATTGCTGGAAATGATGAAAGCTGCAATAGAAATGGGAAATGTGATTCTAGCAGTAGGGATTTGTTATGATTTCACAGTCACACATCTGAACAATTGCATGGCTTGAAACCTGAAGTCATAAATTATGCTGCCCACTAATGAATAGTAGTCAATACTATTTTTACGGAGAAAAACAATTTGATGATTTCGGTTACTTATTGACTCCTTGGTTTTGTTTTAGAGTTTAATACTGCTGCCTTCGCCGAGCTGCTCGCTGTTTGTCGAACCGTAATTCCATTTCTTCCAAAACTTTGGGCGTATATCGAACCACAAGTTTGACTGATCCCTGAGCTGCTTTCAGCAATTCCACGGCTTTTTCATGATTCTCACCGTCCACGGACTACGCAATACAACAACAACGTGCATTGAAAAATTAGATGCATAATTTTGAGATTAGGAGATAGTGATAGAATGAAACAGGACAAAAGAGTCTACGCACCACACCATTGACAGATAGCAATTGATCTCCTCGTTTTAAACCTCCATGTCTGTCAGCCACCCCGCCAGGAATGATTCTTGAAATATAGATTGGAGAGTTTTGTTCTCGACCACCCATGACATTGAAACCCAGACCTTCTTCAGTTTTTGGTAATTCAACGACCCGGGGATGTGCGTGACCTTCACTGGCAGCAAATGCTGCTACAGTCGCTTTGGCAGTGGCGGACGCTCTTATGTCGGGCGATCCTTGAATGTCCACAGTTTCGTAAACATGTTCGTAAACTTCTCGAACAGCATTGAAGAAGTCACTTTGCAAAACTTTTTGCAATGCCGCTAATTTCGTAGCAGGTACTTCGCCACTTTTTTGTAGAATTTCTAGAAGCTCAATCGCTCTCTTCACATCTACAACACAACAAAAAATCGTTTATTTTCCATTAATCCACCCAAAATGCTAAACTGAAAATAAAATATGACAATAAAATATTCCTATAATTTGTTCCACAAATCTTAATGCTTACAACTCAGCTTAATTCAGACTAACCACAACTTCGGAACACCATCATTAACAAAAATTAACATTTAGAAGCATACTTTCAAGGCGGTTTTATTCATTTTTATACCATCATCCTATGTCCAATGCATATAAACGATCATCAGGTATTCAATTGCAAATATGATAATTACAATTAATGTCTAATTATCATCTCAAGAAATGACAATAACTAATAATAATAACAGTGCTTCAGTCCAATTTGGTTGAAATGAAAATAAACGTTTATGTATATGTAAGTGAATTAAGTGAGATTTAATTGAAAATTATTTAAAATTAAAATTTCGACAGCAATGAACGAAATAGTCACCTTTGGCCAAAGAAAGTTGCTCCATTTCTGGTTTCTATTCCTTCAAACTTTCAACAGTACAGTATTAGTTGACACCTCGATTTCCTTTTTTCTCAACGAAAAACTTCACTTGCTGATTTGCAAATAACACCACAAAACTGGTATTTTGTATTTCTTTCCTTTCAGTTGTCAACCTGCCCTAAAATAATTGGCAATCATTTAAGCAGTAAAAAGATTGATCTGTTGTCTGTTGGGTTCTGTCACCTGTATCCTTTTTAACACTAAGCGTTTTGAATATTAAATTAAGTGTTACGGTAGTTTTAAAAACTGCTTGCTTTAACGAGCTGGGAAAAAGATTTAGTAAGTTGAACAATCTAAAATTCTACTGCTATTTTTAGCTTGGGCTGTTGGCGTGTTGGACTGGATGTGCCTTTGGATGATAAGTGATAAGTGTACAGAGTTAAACAGTATTATTGGAAGAATAGGCACTGCTGTTGTCGTGTCGTATGTTGAATGTTGTTGTGGATTAAATTAAATTGGAGTCTTCTTGAATAGAAACAGAAGAAACTCGCCCATTGATTCAGTCCACAATATAAAACACAATTCCGTCCCAACCCAAATGTACAGGGTGCTTCGCTCTGCCTGAAACAGTTTTTGTTACACTTCAACAGCAATTCCTACTTTTACGCTACGCCCAAGACGCTCGACAGGGAATCGATATTATTCGATATTGATATTAATCATTAGAAAAGAAAATGTGAAAATACTCAAATACTTTCTTAAGACGAATATACCAGCATACATAATATTATATTCTGTCTTAATAGTTTCGCATTCCCTGGAAGCCGAAATAGGGAAGCAAGGAAGTAGTAGAAGCTATAGATTGTTGATTGTAGGCTACAATATCACAGCAAAGCGATTCTCCATAAATATTCCATACTGTAGACACGTATCGGATTTATATAATCCACATTTCACGAATAGCACAGCACAGCATATCCAACACCTTGTTAAGTTTGTTGGTAAGGTACATGCGGTTATATTTTATGTTCGGCTACTTTATAATGTTTAAAACCTAATGACAACATCCAATTTTTGCATTAACACTATTTCAAATGTCTCATTTGCTTATTATAAAAAATGTAACATTTTGAATTGAAAGGAAAAAGTAGTTGAAAAACACCATTTCTATACTGTACTTTATTCAAAAATTAAAAATACGTTACACTGCAGAACAGTTCCCCCAAAATCTTATTAGATAATTGTTTTCATTGTCATGGTCTAGTTTAACGAATCATGGTACTCTAAATACTCTAAAAGTCCTAAAAGTACAGGAAATTTTTATTTGTATTTATTTTATAAGTCCTAATAGAGTAAAGCCATGGAGGAATCATAGTCCTAGTCCTAAATACGCAAACACTCTGTCGTGTCCCTGCCGTAAAAGTCCCATTTGCATCTGCTGCATGGAGAATGGGCATTGTGAGACTAAATTGTCATAAATAAATTGTTACTTACTTTGTTACTTTTACTGATTGGAATGGGAAAAGTTGGAACCGTCAGTTGTCATAATTAGTATTTTTGGGCCGAGTTGGGTGTGTGGATTTTTGTATTTTCAAAAACCAAATCAATGTCAATCTTTATGAGTGAGTCACAAGTCTGACAAGACACAGGACAATGTTTCTTTCGATCGAAAATATGAGAAATGAGATGATAGTTATTAGTTATTTCATTATATTATATGAGACATTCGAATTCACAAATCATAAAAATGCTTAATATGTCAGTATTGCTCTAATTTCTAAACAGTCAAAAGACATGAAAAATTATTCACATGATATTTTCAGAAGTAAAAACGCTAAATGATTAATGAACTGCATTACTTTTACCTGACCACACTAAAGTGATTTATTTTAATGTTATCATTATCATCAATACAAATTATAATATAAATTATAATAAAATTATATTCATTTCATTCCAGGTTTGAAAAGCGGCCAAAAGTGAGAACGTAAAGAATTAATATTTCCGTAATGAATGAATATTTCCGTAATGAATGAATAAATTATCATCATATATCAAAATATCAATATAAGAACGTGTGGACGGTGGATTGAGTGGATGACGTTTGCAATCTGCATTAATAATTAAAATTTCGTTAATTATTCATGAGCATGAATGTAGGTACTTTGTTTGGTGTCTTCTGATCTGTTTGCAGTAAGAGTGTGTTGCAGTTGCGGTGGATGTAATTTGCCCTAAATGTTTCGCGCAGCACGAGGTTTGTGTTGTACTATCATCTGATCATCTGTATTTGCAACCTTGCTGCCTTGAAAAAATGTTGTTGTTGTTGTTCTAATCTTATAATTATGAATTAAGGGGTCCAACATCCAAAGTCTTCGTCTTTAATGGTCGTAAGAAATCACAAATGGACTCTTAATCATCACTTGCCGACAGTGGAATTGTATTAAGGATTGGAACATCTTTAATCATCATCTGTTCTGTTATTGTATAAAGTGGACCGTAACACCAAAATAATCAACAATGAGAAGTCGCACGAACTCCGGAGTTAGATTGGATTATTACCAAAGACTTTTGTATAAAACTATTTTACGTTATCAGGTAAGTTCTTTGCCAAGCGTGATTAATAATGTTAATGTTCAATACAACATTATTTACTAAATCATGAATCAACTATCTTAAAACTATCTTACAAATAATTTAAACTAACTTACAACTTACTAATCAAGTCTAAAGTATAATTACTGTGTATATAGCATAATTGATAACATCACATATTATAGGTGTACTTTTATAGGTGCATGTGTTGCAGTACTTTTTATTTGTGCCTGCCTTTACTTTAAGTATAGTCACGATAAGGACTGTCAAATATTTTTGTAACTGCTATCTGATTATGTTTATTACAGGATCCAGTTACGGGACTTTTCCCTGCTAGTCCTACAAATAAGCATGCATGGATCAGAGACAATGTTTACAGCATTATGTCTGTTTGGAGCCTCTCCATGGCCTACAAAAAGAATGCTGACATGGACGAAGACAGAGCTAAAACTTACGAATTGGAGCAGGTAAATTTTTTTTTCCTGACTACTGTAAATGCATGATAAATTCATAATGCATGCCAAATTATAGAGCATTTGTATCTAATTTGACACAGAGTTGCGTGAAACTGATGCGGGGACTTCTTATGGCTATGATGCGACAGAAAGATAAATTAGAAAAATTTAAAACAACTCAATCCCCTTTAGATGCAATTCATGCTAAATACAGTTCAGAGACTGGACAAGCAGTGGTTGGAGATGGAGATTGGGGGCATCTGCAAATCGACGCAATTTCACTCTACCTACTTACTCTAGCTCAGATGACTGCTTCCGGTATGTTCAATTTTCTATTCCATTCACAAACAATTATACAATTTTAACAAAATAATTAAACCTCTTTACTTTAAGACGGTATTAAGCGTTTCGTTTCGTCATCTTTCGTTCACATCTTTTTTCTGAATATCGGTTGGCATTTCGCCCCACCGGCACCAATTTCTTAAGTCTTTAAAATTAAAAGTTTATACTTTATTAACTTTTTATAATTATGTTAAGGCAATTAAATTTGGTCTTTTTTCTTCTCACTAATGATTCATTCAAGTTTTGATGTCTTAAATACGCTGCAGGCATTCGTCTAAGTAATGCACTTAAGAACTTATTAATTTATGGAGTATATATTTCACTTTTAGGTTTGCAGGTCATATTCAATCTAGACGAGGTCGCATTTATTCAAAATCTCGTGTTTTACATTGAGTCAGCTTACTGCATTCCTGTAAGTTTACATTTAAACAATACAATACAAGTTTATACAATACAATACAAATACAATACAAACCATGAGAGACAAAATTGGAATGACGTGATACTTATTTCAAAAATCTGTTTTTAAATTAATAATGAATGAAATAACATTAAAAATATTGATCTTGCTAGGATTACGGAATGTGGGAGCGAGGGGATAAAAGCAACCATGGTCTTCCAGAATTAAATGCCAGTTCAATTGGTGTAGCCAAAGCGGCACTTGAAGCAATGAATGAATTGGATTTGTTTGGTGCTCGAGGTGGGCCATCTTCTGTTATTCATGTTTTAGCTGATGAAGCTCAAAAGTGTCAAGCGGTTCTTCAGTCAATGTTACCAAGAGAATCAAATTCCAAGGAAGTGGACAGCGGGTTATTGTCTGTCATTAGTTTTCCTGCTTTCGCTGTCGATGATCCAGATTTAATCAAGCTAACTCGCAAAACAATTGTAGCAAAATTACACGGTCACTACGGATTCAAGAGATTCCTAAGAGACGGTTATAAAACTGCCAAGGAGGATCCAACTCGCCTTTATTATGAACCATGGGAGCTTCGAATGTTCGACAACATTGAGTGTGAATGGCCACTCTTTCTCTGTTATTTGATGATAGACGCTTGCTTTCGAGATGACAAAGAAGCGGTTATAGAATACAGCGAAGCACTTGATGAGGTGCGTTTTTTCACAATCATTAATGTTGGACAATAATCTTAGAATGTTATTTAGTTTCGAAAGAAGTGAGAAAGTTATGTGAAACAATGAAACATTAATTGAATGGTTTAATTTCAACAAGTTTCACTTTTAAAGTGTTAAATTTGATTTTATAATGCTAAAAATAAGATGTAACTGCCAATAATGGCATGTCATAATGTTGTACATGTTTCAGATAATAATAAAGACTGAGGATGGTCTGCGTTTGGTTCCTGAGTTGTATGCCGTGCCAGCTAATAAAGTCAGTGAAGAGTATAAGTGCCCTGGAAGTCAAATCCGTGAACCATTAGGTCGCTGTCCTTTCATGTGGGCGCAGAGTCTTTTTATCGTAGGAAAGCTGCTGCAAGAGGTAAATATAACATTGGCTATAATTAAATATTAAATGTTTCGAAAATGTAATAAGAAACGGTATAATGCTAAACACAAATTGCAGGGATTCCTTGCTCCTGGAGAACTTGATCCTCTTAATCGTCGATTGTGTTCAGAAAAGAAACCAGATGTAGTTGTCCAGGTACATCAATTAATTCACTGCTTTTGAGTAAATCATTTATTCCATTGTTCCTCTGACTTTGTTTTGTCTTTCGAAGGTTGTAATATTGGCAGAGGATAGAGAAATACAAGAAAAGCTAAAATATTTTGACATCAGTGTTCAGACAATAGCAGAAGCTTCCCCTATTGAAGTACAGCCAGCCAGAGTGCTAAGTCACTTATACGCTTATTTAGGTTTGTTCATTACAGGTTTCATTTCAATGTACAGTTACAGTTAATTCGCAATGTTCGACTCGCTTCGCGACTGGTAGTAATTATTTTGTATATTTCATTCAGGGCGCAATGAGAAATTGAATCTTGGGGGCAGAAAATCTCGCGATGTTGGAATTCTGTGCACCAGTAAACTTTACTCTCTTCAGGACAGAATCTTTGCCTTCACTCCACAGGTTTGATTTGTTTTTAAATTTCATCTTAGAATTTCATTAGTTAGAAGCAGTTTTACATTAGATTGGTAATTGTAAATCCTCCATTTTAAACATGATGGGAGGCATTGTTCCATTTTAATCCACTTCCAGCAGTACAAATATCTGACAGAAAATGTTTGTTTCTGCTAAATGGCAATAATGGAGATGGAGAAAGGTTCCCTTCATAGAATAAAGGACGATACCATGTTTTTAGACGGGATTCCACTTGACCAAAATGTCTGATAGAGAGTGAAAATACCATCCGGCAAAATTTTAGCAATTAGACTCTTGGATGGTGTTAAGTGTAAAAAAACTAGAATCACTTTTGATTGTCAATCGCTAAGGCAAATTGCTTGTTATATTGTGAATAGGTTTGAAGGGTACCTAGAGTATCTACTAAGGGATAATATTATTATGTCTAATGAAACTAATTTTGCTGAAATAATTAGAGATTCGAGTTGATTTTTATTAGTGGATAATTCTAAAGCGAGTCTTAGTTGTTTTTTCGTTTGAGTAATATTGAAAATGAAGGACCCTGCTGATTATTAACGATAATTTTTATAGTTGATGGACCAACAAAGGTTTTACATCGCTTCTGACTATGATTTGATGATCGACAACTTCAAAAATGAGCTGAATTTCTTGAAATCCTCCTGGCAAAACGTTCTAGGTCGACCTTTGGTCGTGTTTACTTTCAGACACATTCACCTTGGTTAGAGCCTCTTTTAGCTCATTTTATATCAAGTTAGTTTCAGCTTATTTTTTAGCTACAAGTGAAAAATGCTCGTCTTGCTCGTTTCAAATATTATTAATTTAAGTAAATGGGGCTATGTGGTGCATGCAGTCCGTTATTGCTGTTCAACATTTATGTTCGAGTTTTGTTTAGCATGTCATAATATTTTATTATGTTGCGTTGCCTCCTGTACCTTCTACTTCCTTTATTTTGACCATTTTAAATGCGTTCAACAAATCAGCTTTACTTTAATGTACGCTATATTCATTGTGTATCGTTTGAGTTGCGATCTGGTTTTGTATCATTTTAAAAAAGCGGATGAAACTATCTTTAAAGAATGATTCGCTTCTATAGCTTCATAACGTGGCATAATTTCCGTAGGAATTCAGATTATTAAGAATATATTATTATATCGTTAACTGTCGACAAATGTATAGGTTGCAGCACCCTACCCATCAGTACCGACTGACGTAATTGATAGACCTATAGCGATAGTTTGTTTTTCATATTTTAAAGTCATTTTATTAAATTCGGAAAAACCCAGTAACCTTTGTCCCTACTTTTAGTTAAACATTCTTCCTTATAAAGTTTTAGTTTTCTTCAATTCCCATTTCAGGTGAGATGGAGTGAGGACGTTTATTGTTGACACATCTCACTCCCCGTATGAGGAGAGGATGTGATATAAGTTGTATATAATATTATATCCATTGATGAGTCGACGAGTGTCTTGGAGAATAAATGCCAACAAAAGTTCTCCGTGAAGATCCCTTGAAGTTTTTAATGCTGGCTATAACATTTCAACTTTTACTAGCACGCACATTATTGAGCATTTTTTATGAAGCCACCTTAGACGCTGCGCTGCTTTTCATTTATTTGAACCTTATTTATTTTCCAGTGTACTGTGTACTTGTAGATGTAGCTGATATTACATGTACAAGGTGACCGTTTTTACGATTCCAGATTCTGTGCAAGTAGTGGAAGTTAACACCAGTGCATAAAATCAATCACTAACTGACTTGGGTAACTTCTTATCTTTCGATTGTGGTTGGAGGTCACCGTCAGTCGAACTAAAGTGTTACTATTGAATTTATGTACTACTTGAAAAGAGTTTGGGATCGTAGTAACGCTTTCAATCCGACATGACCTATTTTACATGACCTATTAAACATGTACCTATTTTTGTAGTTTTGTAGCTATTGTTGCTTGTGAAACTCGTGTTATTTACGAGTCACGAACAGTAGAATCTCCATCGAATTCTTGAACATTGCATTCTAAAACTAGTCAGAACTTAAGTTTAGTTGGAATAGGGAAAACTAGAATTGAGGACAGAGTGGTTAAAATGACGGGGAAAGCGGGGAAGGATAATTTTAGTTAGACTACATCAAGTAGCTAATAGAGATGGTACTTTAAAAAGGAGAAGGGTGTACATAGATGTAGCTGTATTCGCAGAGTGACGAATGTTGATGTGACATTAGGAATTTTCCATGTTTACAATTTGCGAGCAGAGTTTTGACTTGGAGGAGAATTACATGATGTATGACTCGGCCGTGTTAGCTCACAATTTTGGAAACGACTTGGCTTTTCTTACTAACAATTGGAGCAGTTTTCTTGGCAGACCTACTGTTATTGTTGTCCTTAACTCGTCCTTATTCAAAGGTAATACTTTTTCACGTGAGTGTACCGTGTGGCTTTATCTTTTTCCAAACTACTTCCTACGCTCAAGTTAGGTAATATTCGGCAAATACTTTTTTAACTTCCAACAATTCCAACCCTTGCCTTGATGTATGCGCTTAGCTTTTCAATGCTGCTAACCACAGTTTGACCATTTCAATATTAGAACTAGGAAAATGACTAGTGGTGACTAATATCATCATTCGCAACGTATACAATTACCACTATCTTCACTAAAAACGCATTTATCTCTTTCCGTCCAATTAAACTTTTTATACGAAGATGGTCATGGACATGGGCTTCTTCTAACCAATCATTAACTGCAAAAGTATAATATAATATTATAACGCTATGGGGTCTAATAATTATAAATGGTGATTGCTCTAGAATAGTACATAACCAGGTGATAACATTAATTTGGGTTCCATGATCTGATGTGTTGGAATTTGTCAATTATTGTGTCTCAAAAAACAATTTTTGATTATGATATTGTTTTGAGCTTTTTTGCAAAAATGCTGCATACTAACAAAATAATCATTTTTGTTTAGCCCTAAGAATTTGTTAAAAATGGAATTTTCTGTTTCAGAGGATGGAAAAGTACCTATGTCCATAATTACAACAATCAAGAAACTTCGCAGTGGCTACACGGTAGGCACAAGGTAATTAAAGCAATTTGTATGGGTGAGGCGCAGTACAATTACATGGGACTTTTCAACTTTTCAAAGCTGACAATGAGTCACATTTGTCTTTTTACAGAGTCACTCTGGGCTATTTACAAGACTTTCTAAGCACATCTTGTATCACGAATCTCAGTTTTCTTGGCAGTGTTGAGGAGGGAATCCCAGAAAGTAATTTCCTGATCAATTCTACTGTACAGGAAAGGAACTCTACGAAAATATTCGATATTTTTAATTTCGTGTTTTTATGGTTTCACAGAACTGCACCCAAGTGTTCAAGAATATTTAGAAGAACAGCTACAGAAATCTCTGGCGTACAAAGTTAAACTTCCTCCTGCGTCCAAATCCAAGTCAGGGGGTACAAAACAAGGAAGGAAAGGAAACAATGGTCGTAGAATGTCTTTGAGAGGCACTATTAAGCGAACCCGGTCTATCTATCGTGGTAACATTTTAGAGTATTACACAAAATGAGAATTTGATGACGTAAAACGTTAAATGGCAATGGACAATGCAATGGACAATTTATTGAAATATTGACGTAATATGCTGTGTGCATGGATTTTGGCAGTTGATGAAAAGGCAACATGGAAAGAGCAAAGGAGTATTTCACCTCCTGTGTACACGGGAAGCGGAAAACCGTTAGAGAAGCCAAGAAGTCCTTCTCCAGAGCAGCCAGTTTTAAAACCCCGACCAGATTGGTCTGCTCTTACTCGGACTAGGTCAGTTCACATTTGACATTTCATAATATCTAATTATTGCTGTTGAAACGATATGCGTTATATAGGATGATTATGTAAAGTTAATAATTGACGTAGAACTCACTCCGACGCCCAGTATGAAAATACAGAGGTAGAAGAACTTTTGACAATGCTGAGGGAGACAGAGCCACTGGAGGAGCAAGGCGACATCCTTCATTATCTTGTGGTCACTCATGGATTGGATTATGATACAGGTGCTTCTTCTGAGTTCAATTTCATGTTTAAGCTTGCTTTTACATTGTAACTGAGAAAATACACATGAACGTAAAAATGTTTGTTACGGTTTTCTAGTTTATAGTGGAAAAGTAATAATATTTGTGTTTGTTATTGTTTATTACGTCTGCAGGGATGAATGAATCAAACGTGTCAGTGACTGTCAAAGATCTACTTAAAGGCGTTTATGATAAATCATGTCAGCAAAAATTGTGGGGTCTGGTTCGGCATAGTGCTGGTTTGTTCCTATTTCCTCTGTGGAATATTCATATTGAAATGTTTGAATTATAAACATCTATAGCATTACCATTATTGCTTAGTATCATGTGCACCATCAATGAATATCTCGATGCCGGAAACATCTAATTTGAATGATTTGATGTGTATAGGTATGTTAGGGAAAAGAGTTGAAGATTTGGCCAAGGCAGTTACAGACTTACTTGTGAGGCAGAAACAAGTGACAGTTGGAATGCCTCCAAATCATGAAAAAACTATAACTGGTCCACTTCCAGAAATCGAACTGAGACAATTGATTCATCAATCGTATGGGGACGATGAAAGCACTGCCATGTTGACCCAAGTACGAAAATTCTTAATGTATTCCATTATTCGTCAATATATGGCTTGAAAGATGATGGGCTTTATTCGTCATTTAATTTATTTATTTTCATGTCTAGGAACTTTTGGTTTATTTAGCCATGTTTATCAGAACTGAACCTCAACTTTTTCATGAAATGCTTAGACTTAGAGTTGGGTTAATTATACAGGTAACTTATGTAACTTTGGACAGACTGTATTTGAAGAGAACGTCTATTTGCAATGAGGTTTCTTTTTTATTCAAGGTGATGGCATCTGAATTAGCGAGAACTTTAAAATGTGACGGAAGCGAAGCATCAGATCATTTGCTCAATCTGTCTCCATTTGAAATGAAAAATCTTTTATACCACATTATGAGCGGCAAGGAGTTTGCTGTCAGTACATGTAAGATTACTTACTTACTTACTTAATTGATTTATAATAACTATTAGTAACATTTAATGTAAACATGCAAATTGATATTCTCATTTGTAGCATCCAGGAGTGGATACAACAGTAGTCATCATTCTGTAGTTAGTACTAAATCAACTAAGGTTAGCAAGGTACAATATGTAACAACAATTCGTGTGAAATCTTTATTTGCATGTTCGTAATCCTCAAACAATTATTGTTGACTGTGTCTAGTGTAAAATTGTGTCTAAATGACTAACTTTATGATTTTTAACAAGGGGCACATTGACACGTTGTTTTGTCGGGACGCAGACCAATCGGACGTGGAAAGACAACAGGGACAATGGCTTCGACGAAGAAGACTGGATGGAGCTTTAAATAGGGTTCCCAGAGGATTTTACCCACGAGCATGGTCGGTTTTAGAACGGGTGAGTAGTCATGTCAATGGTTAAGTAAAGTTATGTGTAATTGTTAGAACATGATTGATTAAGCCCATTTTTCTTGGTTTACCAGTGTCAAGGATTGGCAATAAATGGAAAAGTTTTGCCAAACAGTCTTACTCAGGAGGTAAGCCACACTTTTATAAGTTTATACAACATCTTGATGAAATTAGCACAAAATCAATTCAGAAATAGAGTCTTGTTGACTTTTGATTTATTCACTGTTTGCAATTAACTACAAAACAATATTTGGGTTCTTACTTTGTATAGATGACATCTGGAGAATTGAAATTTGCTCTTCGAGTAGAGTCAGTGCTGAACACAATTCCTCAACCTGAATACCGACAGCTGGTAGTGGAAACGTTGATGGTGTTGACTTTGCTTGTAGAACATAATTTAACGCCGTATCTTGGTGAAATCATACACGTTGAGCATCTCACTCACACTGCTAATAAAGTTTTTCTTCAAGATCAGGTTTGATAGATTCTATTTCTAGTTTTCTCTATTTTATTTTCATTTTTTATTGTGCTTCATATCTTTGACAACGTCAACCATAATATTGTTACAACAAATGTTATACTTAATAATTGACAAGGACACTTTTGAGTTTTGGTTTTGATGTTTGCAGATAAAAATTAATGGGGATGCAACCCTTTGCTGTACAAAACTTCGAGAAGACGAAGTGGCCGGAGCTAGCAGTGGTTTAGTTTGTGGTGGAGCAGCAAATATTTGTCAACATTTTTATGACAGTGCCCCATCAGGGTGCTATGGAACAATGACGTACCTGGTGCGAGCCGTTGCTCAGACTCTTAACTGTTTACCAAAAGATGGCCAAATTGATTGCAATATTGCTTAAAACCCTTTGAATATTGTTTGTTTATCCTAATAGTTTTATAGTTAGTAGAAGTATTCACGAGATAATAATATCATGAAATAAAAATGTCCGCAATTTATTTACAAACAAGGAACAATTTTCAATTGTGTCTAAAACTTTCTTGATAATGAAATAAACCCGTACTCATAGTCGGCAAAACAGTTTCATCTGATACTTTGCAATACAACATATTATCATTTATTGTTACAATATCACAACATAATAGACATTTCATTGACTCATGCCTATAATATAGATATGCTAGTGTTTAAATTCAATTTTTATATTATCACGAAAATGTACATTGACTCATCATTTAAGCTCACAATTTTGTTAATTAATCACATTGGTTTGGGATATTGTAATTAAATTCGATACAATTTGGTTATAAATATATAGAGTGGATTTGGAGGTAGGTTTCATGCATGGTAATAAAAATCTAGAGTATCGAGAAGTGAAATGTCAGGCTTGAGCAGATTTGATTCATCCGCTTCACTCATTTCTCCAGTTGATTTCTTTAGAATTGGCACGGATTCCACGTCAGCATTAAAATCGGCAACGCCATTCCCAAACATTGTTAAGCAATCAACAGCTTCGATCAACTGATCCATCAAATCGCCTTCCGCAGGGGATGTTACTATTATTCCAGGCATATCCTCCGTTCCTTTCAGCACTTCAACCGATTCAGTTTCAACAGGACATACAGAATCTTCGTTCCCCTGGTTGTCCGGGTTGCGGGAAGGAAGGCCCAAGAAGGGCGATGCTCGTACCCTTATAAAAGAGACGGGAAGATTTTTTGGCTTCAGGTGACTGGGAAGGTTGGAATATTCTTTACTTCCAACAAGTTCGACACCATCTCCATCTCCATGTCGTAGAACATTCTTGAGCGTGTTCAATTGATCTTTCCAAAACTTGAAGTCGATTCTTAAAAAGTTGCGGATGTGATCATAACCCGCGTTGTAAGGGCACCATTCCATGGTATCCACCGCAATTTTTAAATGAGCGTGTACTGCCGTAAGAATTTTCAGTTTACTTTCTGGTTCGTACTGGTCATAATTAATGGAAGCCATATCACTCGTCTTAAAATAATAGGCGGCAATGGCATACGCCATACTTGCTTCAATCGACACTAAGAAAAGAAAAAGATTACATTTTAAGCAATTAAAAGGTTTAGCTATCATTAGTATAATACTCAACATGAAAATCGATAAATTCGATACTTACCGATGTGGTACAGAACTCCAAACATCCTGAAAACTTTCAAGCATCGGGTGGCTCTGGTCATGATTTTCGCGAATTTATCTTTACTCTTCTTCGAGTGTTCAGTCAAGTCTTCATAGGTTTGAACTTGAAGCCAGTAGCACATTGTACGTATAATTGACCTATGATTAGGATTAAGGCCGCTTTTTTCTTCTCCAATTCTAATCAACATGTCGTAGCTGGCTTCCTTGACTGATGTTAATCCCTCAACCTCTGTTGCAGTGGTCAACGACATTTCAAAACTTTCAACGTACAAACTTGCCAACATATGATCTTTGACCATTCCGCACTGCGTGCAAGTCCAAGGTGAGTAATCATCGCTTGGGCAGTCTGCAGTTAAACATTTGTCTCCACAGTACGAGCATACAACCGCTGATGTGTAAAAGGAAAACTCGGTAGGATCCAAGCATCGAAGACATTGACAGTCGAAGTGAAAATACTGGGCGATTAGCTTCTGCCGAGAAGCAGTGTCTAATGTGAGACAGTCTTGAATATATGGAATAAAAACAGCGTCGTTACGGCGAATGTTTCTTCGTGCGTAGACTCTCAAATGCCAGCGTTTAATGTCGTTGTGATTCGTGGGAAGAATCACCCAATCTGCATTGGGAGAACAGCTATGAGCGAACAAAGACCCAATTTTGTAAATCCCTTCTGCTTGGTATCTAAATTAACAAACAACGTAAAGACTAAATTAAGGGACTGGAATTTGTGACATGAATCAAAGTATAATATAAGCATCATAAACCAACAATTTATTAAATACTACTAAAGGCCTAAGAGCAAATCTTGAAAACTGAATGATCAACTTTGTCAACTTACGAGCAGCCATGTTCATCTTTTTCCCGCGATCCGAACGCATTAAGAAACGATGTTCGCACAATAATTCCCACCGTTTTTGCATCGACGTCTAAATTACACACTTCGTTGGCAAACTTCGTTGCTACTTTTATCTCTTTTGTGACCATCGCCTTGAATTCACCTTTAAACAAACTGAAGGTAGACGTGAGGGTTAGAAACTCTTCCCAAGGTTCACGATTTTCTTGGTCGTTGTACATCAGAACCGCCCGGATAATATATAATCTAGGAAGGGAGTTGGGAATGAGAGGGATCTCCTTCGATGCTATCAAGTTGCATTCATATCTTTTATGCAGTGACTCCTGAAATGCAACATTTACAAAAACACATTTATTACCTACAACCAAGGACAATGCAGATCAGAAATGAAATAATAAGAACCTAATAATAATTGATAATGATAATATTGAAGAACTGCTCACCTTAGGATCGGTATCAGCACATTCCTCACTACAAACAGGCCAGAAACATTTATGGCAGATCCTCATTGCATCTCCAGGAGGTATCAACTTGTAACATTCCACACATGTCAACGTTCCCTCCTCCACGTCATCTTGTAATGTGTCGTCACCGAGTTGTACCCCGGCTGGAGAAAGTAATAGCGGTTCTTCATCTAGTACAAGATCACCTGTACGGAAGTCTCTCGCTGCTACCAAATAGCGACCAAGATCCGGGGATTCTCTTACTTCCAACTCTAAACTTGTTTTACTCATGCTGACACAGTCAACCTTCAATAATAGCACCTGCAGTCGAGTTAATTGAATCCGAAGACACACAATAATGTAGATTTTGAAAAGAAGGAATTGATTTATAGCAACGTAGAACAATAATGTAGATTTTGAATCGAATTAAAGTGAAAAAATAAAAATCGGTGAAGAGGAAAATTGTCGTGCGTCCGAACTTTAGCCTGCAGAGATGAAGACTGAGACGAAAGATGAAAATTGGATTGGTAGTGGTGCTCTGTTGTAGCACAGTCACAGTCAACAAAGAAGCTGTCGCCCAATCAATTGTTGCTATGAAAACATCTGACTGATCAGACGGTGCCGTTTGTGCCGTGCAGCTTTGTCATTGGCTGTCCAAAGGTTGAGGTGGGGTTGTTCAATTAGACGGAGCTAAAAATTAACTTTATTTGGTAAGGTAAACAAAAGAGATTTTTGCATGATGACAATTAGCAATTAATGCTTAAAATTATAGATGTTATTTTGCATGATTACAATCAACAATTAATGCTTAAAATTATAGCTGTTATTAAACAAAGAATGTTGTTTGTATAATTTCACCCTATTCTATAAACTGCGGTTTTATTTGTAGTTAAATTGAAGGATGCAAACAATTTATACAGTAGACATAACAGTTGACAGTGTTTGTCCCTGGGATATGTTTTCTGCATGCCTTGTTTTTCAAACCGCTCTTTTCCTCAACAAAATGAAACCATAATATGCGTGTATGGTTGACATTGTAAAAAGTAAGTACGTGTAAGTAATTATAAAATGTGAATGAGTTTCAGTCAAAATTAGAATGAGATGCATTGTTAGTAGAAGACAATATTCTGGGACAACAAACAACAGTTGATTTATTTCACGATTATTATTGTCTACATACACTGTATCTAATTGAAATTACTTAAAGCAATTGATTGAAGTAGACGTATCTTAAAGCACAATGGTTTTCACCTTGATAATGATATCAATTTTTTAAAACTTAAGAATAATTCAAAATTATTAACTGGACTCCTAATTTTTATGTAACCTCAGTTCTGTACTTATTGCTATAACATATCAACATCATAGTTGCCTTAAACACAGGTTTCTCGGAATGTGGACCAACCTTGGCTAGCTTTAGAACACGCGATCGTAAAAACCAGTGTCAGTTTCGACTTTCTTAGGAGCTGGCTGACGAAAAATCGGAGGCTTAGCTTGAACCATTTTTCTAGCTTGGCTTGTGAATTCAAACATATGTTGGTTGTGCTGAGGGAGAATCTTTGAAAAATCGCATGGCATTGGGTCCGTCCAGAAAAAGTCGTGATCTAATGCTGAATCTGCGTCAATCCTTTTACTCGGGTCTAACGTCAGCATTTTTTCCAGTAGGTCAAAAGCGTTAGTATCGACAATGAAATTTTTCAATATATCTTTCACCTGAAACGCATCAAAAATTAATTATAATTAATATTTTGTTATCACACAACTTTACGAGTATATTAATTAACTATTAACTAATGTAGAAGAGGAAATAATCATAAACACTTTATATTTTTGGCACAACAGTGGTAAAAATCAGATTATTAGCTTACTATTGGCTTGTGGCCCTTAGGTAGAATCAGTTTGTTATACAATTCCAGATTAACAACTTTAGGCCAAACCTCAGGAGTTATAGAACCACAGACTTTGATAATGTACTGCAGCACTTGCTGCTCTGTGCAACCTTGGAATAGTGGACGTCGAAACCACATCTAGAAAATCAAATCAATCAAAGATATTTTACTGATGCATCAGCATGAGACAAAAAGGAAGACCTGCGTAATGTAATTAAAATCAACTGACTTCCGCCAAAATACAACCGGCACCCCATATGTCAATCGGATATCCATAATCTCTATCTCCTAGCAGCAATTCTGGAGCTCTGTACCACAAAGTGACGACCTTATTTGTGTATCGAGGCCCACTAGTTTCACTCTCCGGGTTCGGTTTAGCAACAATTCGAGCTCTTGAAAGTCCAAAATCGGCCAATTTTAGCACTCCAGCCTTTGTGATCAAAATGTTCGCTGCTTTCATGTCACGATGTAAAATCTGTTACACAACATTCATTCAATCAACATTTTCGAATATAAAGTGTTTTTAATTAATCTACTTCGTGGTCAAAAACTGTTTTCCTGTAAGGTTTTTAGTACTTTGTTGGCGTGGATGTAATACAGTCCGTTCAGCAACTGCTGCATCACCCGCTTGATTTCTCCTAAGCCGAAACAGATTTTTGGGTTTGATAAAAGTCCGGCTAAGTCATGATCACAGAACTCAAACGCCAAATAAAACGTGTTCAAAGGATTGAGCTCTTTGGGCGCATTGGGTGGATTAACTTTTTTGAAGTGACATATTTCTAACAGTTGAACTATGTTCTCATGCTTTAGGCGTTGCAATATCTTTATTTCTCGAATCGCTGTCAATGGAAATCCTTCAGTCTCATTCTCCATCAGAATCTTTTTTAACGCCACCACTTCTGCAGTTAATTTATTGCGAGCCTTAAAAACTTCGCTGAAAGATTCAAAAATAAATATCATATTCAGGTCAGAATCTTTTGGTTTAGACCTCTGCACATTTGACATTTACATAGCATAAATTACTGGTGCCTGTATACGATTACTATCAAAACGTCATAATATATCTTAGATCAAGATGTATCTCTAATATTACACGCATGACTGAAAAATGTGACGAAAAATAAAATATGTGTTAATCAGTTGTAGAAATCAAAATTTGATCCTCAAATTCACCCAAATGTTCCTTGTCCAATTTTTACTAGACTTTCGAACTTATCAACGTTTGGGCAAAACGGAAGAACCGTCTCCACATCAGGTCGTCCAAATGTATTCATATCAGCTTTTCGAATACCTGCAAAATAAAAAACAAGCCGTTACAATCACAGTCATGACTATGACAGATGTAAAAAATGCATCGCACAAAATATAATCCATTCCCACCACTATAACCCGATCCATTTCCACACTACTAACCCATCCCTTCTCATCGCATTCGTTCCAATCACTATTGTGGTCAGACAGATGGACACTCACTATACTCATTCCTACTCAGGCCTATAAATGTACCTGCGATAAAGCTACTTGAAACCACAACAAAGCAATGTATAACATATGTAAAGTCATTAAACATTGTCCATATCAGGCCATTTGCTTATAAAATAAGTGGCTGTTAATGAAAATTACAGATGTGATGTTATGGCTATGGCTGTTAATTGTTTGGTAATCAACATATTTGAACTAGGCATGGAATAGTGTTTTATTGATGCGAAAACAACTTTCAATAAACCGGTTGAAAACCGTACACAAGTAACGAAGTGAACTTGGCAACATTAACTGTGACAATCGACAGAATATAATAATTACTTTGACTAGTACATCAGTACATGAAGCATTAACTTCGTTACTTAATAAACGATGTTAATCGACAATATCCACTTAAATTGTTGCCCACAAACCCAGTATTTGTTGGTTTTTCAATAAACAATTAAGCAACTGAATGTCCTTACGATAGATGTAATGATCCAATGATGCCTGCTTTCAGATTTCAGATGTTATATTATAAATAAATAATTAAAAGTTGTTTTGCAATTTGTATTCGCATGAATTCTGTCGCAGCCATGCACGTTCAATGCAGACAATATCCAGGAAACCGTAGAAAACACGTGGAATACAAATTGAAAGACAAACCAAGAGACAACTAATACTTCTAACTTCCAAGAATAAAATCCGGATGTTACTACAATTTATTGATGCACACAAACAAAATTTGATTATGGTAATAAATACTTACATTTCCGACAAGTTATTGGATAGGAGCTCATGTTGATTTAGATAAATAACACTATCAAGAATTACCATGCAAAATACAAAGCACGAATACAGTCTTTTTTATCGGTTTAACACTTAGTTTTGAATACTGGGAATGATTTTATGGGGTAGCTGTTTTCTCATTGCGAAATTTAATGATTGTTCTTAATTCATTGTTTGGTAAAGTCCTAATTCAAACCATGTCCCAAAAATGGCTCTGAAAATCGTTCCAAACCGAAATTCAAGTTACATACAAATCGTAGAACACTTCAAGTTGCAAAAGGTCAGACGTGTCTACGAAGTTCACCAAGATTTGAAGGAGAAAATGTTAAAAATAACGACTGCTCATTGTTGTAAAAAGTCGCTTCACATGTCTCACCCAAAATTATATTTTTAAGATAAAAGAGGAGATTCTGAGGAAGGTTCCTGACAGTTTTCACTCTTTACCTTTGTGTTGGTCATTTTTAACTACGTTTACACAACAGTGTCAAAAAAACAGTATAATAAAAATTAAAGGACGTGGAAACAATTAAAACATGAGTAGTGGAAACGTACTCTTATTTCTTCCAAGCTGTTTTTAATTTATTGGAAAAGAAGGTTATGCATTTGTAGCTTAAGATCTGGGGAACACGTTGATTACACTAAATATATACATACTCGAGGACTTCTACAAATAAATGATGTTTTTGAACTGATGAAAACAGACGGTATTCATGCTTTGTAACTACTTGTGGTGGTAATGAATAATTGATACTCCCTAAATCCCCCCCAAATTTGTAAATGTTTTGCTAGGTAGTATATTCAATTTGGTCTATAGTGGTTATACTATTATTACTTGATTATTTATAAGCTACTTAATAATTCGTTTAGAAGCCGGGTATTCAAATCTCAGGTTTGAAGAATTCCAAACAAATGAAGTATTCAAATTGAACATAATGCTCTGACTGATACTATTATGGAGAATGAAGGTTGTCTCAGTAATACGTATCGTCGTAGTTCTTGTGGGCTGATTGCTGCTGATAGGCAAATTACTTCCTTCTTGGACGATGGCAAGGAACTTTGCAAAGTTAATTTCAATGTTGATAAGGTGAAGCATTCAGTCATAGTCAGTCAGAATGAGACTTCGATAATTTTTCTTCGTTCTCGCCGCATGAAACAAGCGAAGGAAAATGTAATGTAAAAGTAGTTTAGCGAAGACGAATATAACACATGCTCCGTTGTAAGTATACTACGTATGTTTATATGTATATTCATGTAAAAGCAGGTAAAATTTTTAGTTGCTGGAGCATGAGAACGAGGAGCAGGATAAAATATCATCATACCAAGGATTGATGTTCATTGATTAAATGATTACAAGAAAACGGAAAGTCGAGAAGGGAATCGGAATCAGTACAGTGTCTCATTTTAGGTGTCTGACTATCGCAGATATGCAAATGATTTAATTCAGGGCCTAGAGGTATATTTATTATTCAAATGTATTTATTGTCCTTTCTGTATTATATTACTTATATGTAGAAGCATGAGTCTCATTAGTTACGTTTGAATAAACTAATGTGGAATTATATCAAACTGCAAAAATGATATTTTAATAATAAAAGGGCACAAAAATGACTGAGATAGAGTAGTGTAAGCCAAGCGTATCCAACACATGTTCCGTTGCAAGTGCACTACTCTGAGAAAGTTTTATAGTTAGAAGGCCAGTCTTCACTGAAAAACAATATTCTAGCATTTTACAACAGACAAAAATATTGTAGATAATATCTACTACCAACAACGCAGGGTACACTAACTCGACTGCCATAATACTCCGAATCTACCGACACACCTTTATCGCTGGTTTCTGATTTATGTAACGGCATAGATAACATTAGAAAATTAGAATTAAGTCAATTATTTCATGTCATCATTTAACTCCATTTACTTGGCAGATTGGGTGAGTGAAACAGAAGGCTTGTTGAGGTTGTGAAGTTGAGTGAGTATTAGAGATGAGATGAGACTGTGCTGTGTGAAGACCACGCACGGCTGCTGAGATTCTGACAAAAGAGTGGATCGGGTGAAAATGGCTTAAGTTTGGGCTACATGGACTAACATGAGAATCTATTCTGAACATCCATTCTCCACTTCCATTCTTCTTCTCTTCCATTCAACTCTTAGCCACCTCTTGCTTTACACTTTTCATCTAAACCCAAAAAACAAAACATTCAGTGAATCATGTGTCACGTCAATGCAGGTACTCTGCTACTAAAATGACAGATGCTGCTTCTTTCGTCTTCAGATTCACATTTAAGCGTTGTGGCTAGTTTCTGAATGTCTGAATGCATTTTATAAAACAGAAGAACTGAAGTCGAGTGTGAAATGGGAAGATGAGACTATGACGCTCTAAATAAATTCCTCCTCGTTTTCTTACCTTTTACTTAAATAATGCAGAATCAAATATATTAGCTATCGTTTCAACAACATCACAGTATCTGCTATTGTGCGTTTGTAAACACCAACAACTCAAGACGGACTGGTCTGTCTTTCTTTATTATTTCAGTTTAGTTTTTATGTAAAAATATCAACTAGGTACGCTTTTTCTTCTGTAGATGCTCTATACACTCTACATGGTACATGTAATAAAATAAGGAACGTAGACTACTGATA
Source organism: Pogonognathellus flavescens (assembly GCA_019776165.1). Lineage (NCBI taxonomy): Eukaryota > Metazoa > Arthropoda > Collembola > Entomobryomorpha > Tomoceridae > Pogonognathellus > Pogonognathellus flavescens. The sequence continues at coordinate 66,143 of JABASD010000586.1, forward strand.
TGCTTACTGAATTGAATGCAAGTCTCACGCACCGTCCGTCCTCTTCTTCTCTGGCCGATCCATATATATATATATATTGTATAAATAGCTTATAGTTTCGTTTAAGCTCATACAAGATAAGTAAGTTATCCATTGTTTTACTTAGATTCCCTATTTTTCTTTCGTATCCACTCGAATGCTAAGGTAAGTGTTTGGTATTATAGACCATTGTATCTGTATGTTAGTTAGTATAGAATTCGGGTGAGTGAGTCAGAGTAAACTTTCTTAAATAGTGGTTTCGTTGTTTCCAACCAAAACGTGTAGCAGCAGATGCCAAAAAGGAGAACCCTAAGGCAAAGGCCCAAATTATAACAATACTCAGTAAAACAGTGCAGACAGAATCATAACAATGACCTGTGAGTACGTATCTGTGCATACATACAGTACGATTCACCCGATAAACGTTACATTATCTGGTTCATTTTTAAATCACTACTACTGAATCGTTTCGGGTAGAAAAAGTATGACCAACGGGCACGCATCAATAATTGAGAATAGCAATAACGTCTCATCCTCCGAAATGAACAGGTTTAGAATTAATTGATTATTAAACAACGTCAGTTGTTTGTATAATTTCGGTCTGTCCGTGTGTCCGTCCGTCCGTCTGTCCGTCTGTCTGTCTGTCTGTCCGTAAGCACGATAACTAAAGAACGGTTTGAG
>JABASD010000587.1:0-66833 GCA_019776165.1 Pogonognathellus flavescens
TAGATCGAAATTATGTGGTCAACTGTTTGACCTGTGTCCATCGTAACTTGGGCTGTGAAACTGTTACCAAGGATTTTATATGAGTAGCGAAAGGGTTAATACTAAGTAAGTGTCATACTAGTATATGCATATACTTTCTATGGTTGGATTTAATTTTGTATATATCTATATTGGAATGTTTTTAAGGTAGGAGGTATGGCAAGTGTTGGCATTGGCAATCTACTAACACCACACGAACTCACAGCGTTCAGGCATACACCGCCTAAACGATAGCGGTGCATAAAAATCTGTCTGTGTGTATACTTTTCTTATATATTATCATTCTTGTTGATTCTGTAGGTATAGCTAGACTTGTCTTTGTCGGACTTGTGTAGAATACTCAATGTAAATACATGTGTAAGTAGTAAATACATATACACTGTATAAAAGTCAAAGCCAATATCATGTTTAAGTACATATTGAAGAATAGAAAATACTTACTTGTGTTTCTAGCTCGTGCCATCTAATTAATGATTTATTCGATTCATATCGATTTTGATAAGCATGCATTGATCCAAATCCTTTAGGTATACAGATAGCTATAAGCGCTGTAAATACACACGAATCTACAATCTACACGAAACCTCTACCTTTATATTATTCTATTCTGCCAAACAATAAACCGTTTGTTTTACCTTTACCTTTACCTTTAAAGGAATAATGTCTTTTCAAGCTTGCAATTCCAATACTGCCAATTGTATAATAATATATGCTGGTAGCATTCCAAAAACAGATGCCTATATCTGTAATGATGAAATTTATGGTTATTTATCGTACTATGCAATGTTGTAAGTCTTTAAGTGTATGATTATTGTAATATTTTGCCTTTTTACGGGTGATGGGTGCGGTCAGGTCTTCTGAGAGTCGAAATCATTAGAAAAGTCAAATTAATTAAATCTATTGAGTACAGAAAGCGAATTTATATGCATAACATCCTATAAAGAGAGGCTGATGCGATGCGGCTATGCTATTGCACCAATTCAATTCCTGTGCCACATATACACTTACTGTAATTGTTTGTGGTGTAGGACATGGTGTGTGTGTTTATAGACTTGTACACGTATCAGGCAGCTCCATGAAATTGTAGTAATGCAGTTGATTTTTTTATTAAGTGTAATGTCCAGTTACTTTGCTCAATGTCACATTAATGAAAAATGATTCGTATGAAAAAGGATATAGTTGCGCAATAAGTATGGTAGTACATATAGTATGGCTTATTATAATGTGACTCTGACCCATATAAGTTGGATTGGAACTAGGAATGAATGGGGTTATCAGTTAGGGGAAAATGTTAGGAAGCCGTGTCGTTATCATGATTGTGTGTATAAAGATTGCTTAATTATTTGTGATGTAGTTTTGTCGAAACTGCTGGTGTCCCTGGAAGAATCCCGTGGAAACCTTCCATCAGGATGTGACGAAGAGCTGGGTTTTCTGAGTGATCTCTTGCAATCTCGAGAGCTTCACGCTCTCGTTAAAGTTCACAATTCGATATCTGAGAAAGACGAAAGATTTCATCCTTTGCTCTCAAACGCTGTCGAGATAAGCGAAGATGTGATGGACTTATTGGGCCCACAGGCTAGCGAGGAAAATCCCGAATGTCTGGACTTGTTTGAGTTACTTCAAAGTCCGCATCTCCAGGGACTCTTCTACTCACATGACATCATTGCCCAGAAAGACTATATGCCCAAGTTACCCGAAGTGCTCCCTCACGAAGCACCAGATCCAGACGACCCCGAGGAAACCATTAAAATTGTTCAGCTTGTCAAGTCCAACGAACCTTTGGTTAGTACTTGTACTATTTCACTTTTTTTACTACGTCTGTACGTCTACTAGCACTTACTTACTCCGTCTCCCATTCAATTCCTAAAACTACAACATACAACTACAAATACAACTGTCATTTCCTTAGTTCTCAATTCGCAGACTAGTTCCTAGTTCGTCTGCAAATGTGCAATGTACTGCTCGTGGTCGTCCTGGTGGTAGTAAAATTCTACAATGGTCTGTCCACGAACTGTATGTGCTTGAATTGAATCATGCATTTAGCTGCCAGCGAAAAAGAGCCAAAAACTCCCCATTTCTAGTCTGTTCATTAGTATTTTACATATTATATCGTGCATATAGCACACATCATGTATACCAAATGCAGCACACAGATGAGATGTAGATCATACGATCATACTCTCGTGATCTCATCTCTCGAGAAAGTTTTTCATGTAAAATGCATGAAATATACTGTACTGTTGTAATGTGATACATCTATAGAGTGTATAACGTGTTAGTCCGAACATAACTAACTGTAGCTCGAGGCATGCATTCATTTCCATGAAAATGAAAGAGCACAAGAACTAAAAGAATAATCCGCACATACAGACGGATTGGTTAGTTAGCTAACAGTCGGAGGAGGCCAACCATCACACAACCACCGTATTTCATACATTAGAAAACACTGGAGCTTTTATTTACACCACATACATTCCCACATTTACACGCTTTATGTTTTCATTTCATTCTGTTTACTTTCAATCCATCGGAGCCCTGTGTATGTATTAATAACAAACAAGGAACACAGAGCAGGTCAAATTTATAAATGCTGTATTAACACCACTACTAGTAGTACTCCAGCTGTACATTCATTATACACCAACTATTCCACCAGTGGCTACCTTAGTATGTTATATAACTCAACATAGGTATACGAGATTTACTTTTACAAGGAATATAATGCAATCGTGGTCTGGACAAGTATACTTAGTATAGTTATATACATATAGGAGCATGTATATGCGTTATATACTTAGTTTCATGTTTTACTACTCTAAAGGTATCTAATATCTGTAACATCACTATTTAATATCTGCTTGGTATTTCTGGCATAATAATTTAACACGCAAAGGGAAATAATGCACCAAAAATTCAATCCTCCCTTTCCCTTCCGCCGCTGAGTCGACTTTTATTCCACATTTCAACAGTGAACTACTGAGCTGCTTTATTTTACTCTGTGGAACACCAACATTAGTTCCACATTTAGTGTAATAGCTCCACATGCCAGAAACCCACAGTTTATATTACTGAATAGAAATGTTACAGTCTAAACTTATTATAAATATTCCACGCTTGCAGTATGAAGAAGCTTATGTAGCTCTCTCTCTCTCTCTCTGATCTCTAGCAATGTATTTACCTAGGAAAACTATGAAAACTTTACGACTTTTCCATATGCAACGTAATATTTATTTAAAGGTGGTGATGGGGAATGTATAGTACAATATGGTGGTGGTCTTTCTTTTCATCATATTTCATCTACTATTAGTTTACTGGTGAAAAAATGCTTTTTTCTACAGACAATGTGCATTGTGTTTTTCTCGTGAATAATACACAAGCATTGTGTATGGTAAGGGTATGTATGGTTAGGATAATAATAATATTACAAAGTCAATGCATAGTTCATGTGTTCCATTCAGTACATACATACATAGATGGATTTCAGATATACTAATATAAAAACAGCTAGTTATTTATATATGTATGGTTTTAGAGATATATATGGTAGTAGTTAGATAAGTAGATACTTGACTGGAATCATAATAAATATGTGTGTGCATATTTTACCATTAGGTGGGTATTTTATGATCCACATATGTTAGGTAGGTACACATACTCGTTCTCTGACGAGGAAAATCAAGTGTAAGACTACTGGTACTGCCTGTAAGTAATACGTGCATGTATGTATGTGAATACAGTATACATACAATAAGCAATAAGGGCTGGAATGGAAAAATGAAAAGGGAAACTATAGTTTTGTTTTTATATGCACAATGCAAACGGTTCTGGTTGTACGTAAATGCTGGTACGGGCGAACACATACCAAAAGCTAATGTAAAATGTAATGTCATATTTTATGTAAACGTTTCCTCTGGTGAAAAATTTATGCTGCGTAGGATGGAGCGAGAACTGCTGAGCCGATTGTGGTAAGACTCTGTGTGTGTGTGTGATATATGGAATAATATAAAAAGCTTGCCAAATTATATGTGTATTTGTCTATGTGTGTTTTAGTAGTGATATATGAACAGTGTGATGTTATTATGATCCTTATTTTCTCTAGAGTAGTGCAAAATGCCTTTCTTCGTTCGTAGTCGTAAGCATTAGGATTTCTCACAGTTGAGTTTTAATTTTTTGTGCAAAAGCTGCTACTTACTGTTTTAGTAGGAGAATGTTGAATAGGAGTTTTGCTAGTGGTAATGTTGTAAATCTCTCTCAGTGAGTTCGTTTGACATGGTTTGATTTGTTTTTGCTTTATGTGCCATTTTTGTTTCTGCAAAATACGTAAAGAATGTCTGTCCTTCTGCGAATACTCAAGCGAAGTATAAATTCTTGTTACAAATAGCTGTATTATTATTAGTCAGCTAAATTGGCACTCTAATTTATTACAGGAGCATTTCACGTTTAGTTTTCTGTGTATAGATTCAGCAAACATTCTTCATTGCTTTTTAATATGCTTTTCTTTTTCTCATTCTCCCTATAGCCTTTCTTTATTATTCTCCTTAGCCTTACTCCCTTTTTGCTTACTTGACCAGATTTAAGAATCTGCTTATATTATTCTATTGAGTTTTAATTTTATTAGTCTCGGCTGTACTTAATTGCGTGTCTTTAAGTGTTCATTAATGAAAGAAAGCTACGCGTACAAAGGTCGATTGGCAATTTCATCAACGACTTGATGAATTAATCTTTTTCATTTAAGTTGCGAGTTAATTACTTACTTACAAAGACTTGATTCCCTTGATGTGTTTACTTTGGCAAATTATTTTAGCGTTTTGGTAGTTTACGATTAATTATTTATTTCGTGCACGTGCTGATCTGATGTAATGTGAGGAGAGGACGTGAAAGAGCAGAATGTTGATGATATACCTTTTCAATTGATTTCTGGTGCAGGGTGCTACAATAAGAAAAGACGAAGACACGGGTAAAATCTTGATCGCCCGAGTGATGCATGGAGGAGCTGCGGATCGCTCCGGATTAATCTATCCAGGTGATGAAGTGGTGGAGGTGAATGGATTGTCTGTAGAGGGTAAGACACCAGACGATGTTCTGCAAATTCTCAAAAATTCTGAAGGAACTATCACATTCAAGCTCGTCCCAGCGGACTCCGGTCGACAAAAGGTTCGAATGAAATTCTGCTCACTCACACAAGTATCTCTCCTTTCTATCTCCGAACATATCTATAAATACTAATGCAAAAACTATACACATTTTATACCTTCGCTCGTGTCTAAAGAGATTGCTTCTCCGACTCAAAGAAACTTTTCTGTTTTAGTACCACGGATACATACACAGACATAGTATTAGTATTATTCTGTGTATCTGTATTTCTTCCTTTTTCTCAAGGTATCTCTCGGGTATTAGAAATGTACATAAGTAAGTTCACGTAGTAGTGACGACGTCTCATCTCGTAAATCTTACAATTCTTCCTCATTTATAACACTGACACCAAAAACGAACATTTATACTCTTGTAGCACCTACATCTCCAGTCCCTATGCCCTATTATACTATATACCCTTTGCAATATGCCGTTCTCTCTCTCTAATACTTTACATACCACACTCAACTACGTAAATACATAGTTAGACATACAAAGTGCATTTATACATGGACTATTTTACAGCAATGTAGTAGAAAAGAGTAAAACATAGCCGATATGGTAAACAGTTTGTTTTTAGTTTCTTTAGTAAGTTAGTGTTAGCAGTACTAGGAGCATTTGTGTAGTTAGGAGTTGTAGAGTAGTCAACATCAACAGAGTAGTCATGTCATGAGCCATGTCATGCCATGCTAACTTTTCTCCCATCAAAATAAACAACCCACACAGGAGCACGGCTTTGTATGTATTTACTATTATTCTCTATACGCTTTTAGTTCTGAGATACATCTACATATCTGTATTATCTTTTACAGCAGGCAGTAGTGCGACTCTCTTCTGGCAAGTAAAAGTGTGGCAGTAGTTCCTCCGTTGAAAACAAGAAAAGTCTTTTTTGCTCAGACACACACATGTCTGTAGACACAACGTATTTTAACATTAGACAGGGAATCCACCACCACACAGAAAGATCACGTCACGTCCCATTTACATTATCCTCTACTACTATGTATAGGTATTAGGTATGTATTGTCATTATTGCGTAGTTCTAAACTAAAAGCTACACGTTCCTAACGTAAAGTACAATTTTCTTACATTAGAGTCTAAACGTATTCTTATGATATATATTATGTCACTAGATTAACAGATCTGCCTCGTAGATCCATATTTACCTTAAAAATATGTCCAGGTATATATTTACTAAGGCTTTTTAGAGTACAGTGTTCTATAGATGGAAAGGAATAAGAATGTCTGTATATAAGGGTATATAGGTATTATTGGAATATAGCAAGTTGAATTTTGTTCTATGTTGTTTTCTATGTGTAGGCAGAGGTAGAAAGTCTTTCCTTCCTTGTTAGCACTTTAGTGTGAAATGAAACTTTACCTTTTACTTTCCCTTCCCAGGAAAACTTTACAAGATTGCAATCAAAGTAGATTCAACATTCAACACGGTCGACTGTAACTCAGGACGGAATCATAATAGAAAGAGTTAAAAACATAGCTGAATCCCTGTGCGTTTCCATTTTAACATCCTTATATAGTTTCAGAGTTTCTCTCTCTCTCTCCCCGGGTATTCTATTGAATCACTAGGTCGTAATATGTATTAGACATCTCTGCAGTTTTAATGCTACTGTGATTCCTGATGGTGGAAGTATAAGATATGGCAAGAAGAATGGATTTGCTTCTTCGGGTTGTATTACATTACCATCGAGGAGCACAATAGGACAAAAGAAAACATCAGCAGAATGCCGCCAAGAACGAAACAGAGACTTGACTTTTGTCTAGTCTGGTCGGCTTTTTGGCGTGTTATGTTCAAGTCGTGTCAAGTTCTGACATTTACAATCTGAAAAGTCTATTATTACTGTATTTTAGTAGTACGGGACAAGAACAATACAGCACTAAGCTATGTTCGCCAAAAAATGCTCAACGATTCGAAGTATTGCTAACAAAGCACAGTTCCATTTCACTGGGCTCTGCAATTCTGCATTATGTACATAAAACTTCTGCATGTTTCTAGAGAAAATTCTCCAGAAGAAAAACTTTATATTATGTATGGCAGATTTCTTAGATAAGAACACACGCATACTATATACATTTATTGCATACTTTTTTCTCTCTGGTACAAATTGTAGCGTACAATTTACATTCAGCATATTTAAAAAGCATACATAGGTACCTAAGTATGTACTGCATTATAATTTTCTTTTATATGTACAGTCCAGTACCAAGCACTCCAAATTTATCCTTCAAATACGTACCCAATACAAATTTAGCTTTACAAATTCCCAAGACAGATTGGAATTTTACCAGGAATTCTTTATATATTTAGCTTTTACGGTCAATCTCTATTTAAAGAACAAAAATTTAGACAGTAGAAGGAAAAGGGAAAGAATTATCATTTAAATTTAAAACGTCCAGTGTATTTATACTTTATTAGGTAATTCCTTTTGAAGCATGCTTTGTGGAATAAAATAGTTTTTCTTTTTCTACTTCCTGTATTTCTACTATTTTATCTGTTTGGTTTAAAAAAATAATTTTAAACAAAAACAAATTAGTAATGTAGACTGGAATGGAAAGGACAAAATTCTAAAATGTACAGTGTAATTTTTTGTGTTACTAAAAAACAAGTTTTGAAATTGTTCGTTGTGTCGGTCTCAGTGCCTATAATGTAAATAAATGGGAGAAGTATGTCAAAAGTTGCAGTAGAAGGTGTTTTTAATGCGGTAGTTAAATTGACATTATTTCAGGATCGTGTATTCCCTGTGTGGAAGCATAAGTTATAAAAGTGGTATAAATAAGTTGTACTGTTTCGAATTAATGTTATACGGTGAAAGTACATACTATGGCATAGAAGAAAAAGCTTTCTCCAACTGTAAGTAAATTAACGGAAAAACTTTCACTTTGGCATTTGCAGAGAGAAAGTAAAGTTCGTGTGCGGTGCTTATTCGACTTTAATTCAAAAGATGATCCTCACATTCCATGTAAAGAAGCTGGGCTTGATTTCGTAAAAGGGGACGTTCTGCACATCGTGAGCCAAGATGATATTTATTGGTAAGTTACTTGCAAGAACAATTCACAAAGCTTTCAGTGCTAATCAAGACAGGGCATCCGTTACATTTATGCACTTAAAATGTCGTCCATTCTCGCAAATACAATTTGCTCTAAAGTTTTTTGTTCTCTTCGCAAGAAGAACAGCTGGAATTTATTAGCTGACTGTATTTATCCCATAGTAGTAGTCCGTGAGGAGAAGGGTGACATAAACCTGGAAACAGTTCAAGATAAAGTCAAGCCAAGCTTGTCACCCTCAAAAGACTCGCAAATAAAATAAAAGAAAGCGCAACGTCTTTATTTAATGTTTTCAAACTCACTTTACTCACTCAGTTTTCTCTTCACTCAAAAGGCTTAGCGTGTCGCTCCCACTCTGACTTCCCTTCACGATGAAATAAAAATATTATGTACTTTATCTACATATTATAAGCAAACAAACTCACTCACCAGTCTACAATACCTCACTCCTATACGTATAATATTTCCAAATTCCCTATATGAAAATAAGTTCCTGTATAGGTCCTAAGTACATTTTCCGCAAACAATAATGCATTTTTGTTTGCTAAGTAGACACAAAAAACTTTATTTTACTATTATTATCGTAAGTATGAATAATACAGCATACGTACACACAGTTACTTTCTTTATTACTGTAAGCATTTTACGTATTACTTTCCAGAGTAATAGAATAAAGTAGTAGTTGCAGTGTAGTCTGTATGTACTTCTATTTATGGTAGAAATTTCGAAAAACGAAAAGTATTTACAATGGGCAAGACTGTAGGATTTTATTACTTTTGGGTTTTAGATGGATATTGAGATAGCTTAAAGTGTTTTCCGGTGTTTCTTTTTTAGGTGGCAAGCACGACGTGAGGGTGATAGATCGATGCGAGCAGGACTCATTCCAAGTCGAGCACTTCAAGAAAAACGGTCTCTTCTTGTACGAACGAGCAAAGAACCGGATGCGGATGGTAAGTGCTCGGAAGGCTCGTCTCATTAATTAGTTTAACATGTTACAAAGCAACGGAAAATTCCCTGGGTTGCTAAAACACACTTTCGTTAATATTTACTAGTAATTTCACCTGCACTCACTTTTCTCCTCTTTCTCTCTCAATTCCATTCTCTTTCTGCTGCATTTACAAAATACTACTTACTAAACAATGCAGTTAGTACTAACTTTCTTCAACAAGGGGACACAAACATTTAAAGATATCTCCTCTTACACTTTTCTTTCTTCCTGGTATGACTTTCTCTCCTTTCTGGGACTTCCGCCCAAGTTGTACATTGCAGTACAAGTACATTACACTTAACTTAATTCTTTGCAAAGCGATACTTTAATTTGTATGGATGTTTCCCAGCATTGCATGATACAATATAATTCACAATTTCATTTCCCTGTAATTGTATCCCCTACACATTTCCTGGGCACTACCTTAATAACATTATTGTACCTTGTACAACTAATCTTGTCAATTTACAATATAAATTTCCTATTACAACAATACCTGCCGGGTATTTACACACAGAATAATTCCCCAACCCAAAACCCTAGCAATTCTTCTCTTTACTATAAACTATCAAAGATACTTTAAAATTGTAAGGAATGTACAATGCAATAGCTACAGCAGCAGCAGTCGAATTTATTTGCTGTCTCATGCTCTATCCTTTCTTAATTTAACTTACATTATTAATACTATTATGTAGTGAAAGCAGTTTCATAGCTTGTAGCTTTACTCCCAGAACTACAAGGCTCAGCATTTACAGTAGCACATAGTATTACAAATAAAAGAGCTTAATTACATTCGGGACGTCTCTCTCTCCAGTTCGACTCTCTCCATTATCTCCACTGTCTATTAAATTCTGCAGTTTTATTCGTAAGCTGTCAAAGTAGAAGCTGTAGTCTGTTTAGATTACCTAATTTTATACCACCGTAGTTTACCTACGTTATTTATACACCTTATTTAGCATTTTATCTATTGATTGCTGTACAGAACTTCGTAGTTTCTAGTATTTTCTACTCTCTCTCTATAAACTAACTCTTTAATATATTCCATTACTTATATAGATGTAGATTGCCCACTGTACAAAATTCTATAAGTAGTTGATGCTGGTATGGTGCTATTACAATTTATTTTTACATTATATTTTATATCTATCTATTAAAGTATTTATAGAGTCATTTTCTCATTTTATACCATTTACCTACTATAGTAATAACTTCGTAGAGCTGTAAAAGTAGTATGGGTTTTGGTATTATTACTACCACTGTTGTAACTGTAAGACTTCTTTGTTCTTTCTCTCTCTCCTACGTTTTGTATTATTAATGTTTAGTTACTTTACTCTTACTTTACTTTACCTTGATATTTACTGACTTCTAGTAGTAGTGTGGTAGTAACTGTATTGTATATACGATACGGTACAGATTATATAGAAAGACAGAGAGAGAGAGAGAGAGTTGTGTATTATTTACTTTGGAATAAGTTTCTCATGTCTTGTGATGCTGGCGAAGTCTTGAATTATAAATACTACTAGGCTTTGTCAGGAGATTTATACGCCTTAGAGCTTTGACTGGCTGATTTTGTACTGGATGAATAGACTCTTCCTTATTTCATTATTTATAAGATAAGGCGCACGCGATTAATTATCTCATCTTGTAGAGTGAAGTGGAGTGAACTGAGTGGACGGGGTTTTCAGCTCATTGTAAACAAACTCTTCATACTACAAAACTGTTATAGTATGTGTACAGGACACACACAAGAGGCAAGTAGAATAATACACGTAATTGCAAAATCTACGTTAAGGGATTTATGTGCAGAGATAGTATACTTAAACCTATATAGGTATTTGTACTTACTACTACTACTACTTGAACACTAAACTTTGTTTTGACAATCTCTATAATACACTGTTATTATCATGGAACGTTCACGTTCATTTCGTCAAGTATTACTGCACTCATAGTACTAAAACATAATCGAAGCAATAATCTGTTTACGATGATTGTTGTAAGTACAGAAGTAGAAACAAGCAAGGTGAAATCAACCTCATATCAGAGAATAAAGCACCTAAGAGAAATATAACATTAGATCTATACCTATATACGTATATACAATTTAACAAATTAAGTAAACAGTAAAGGCCGACCAAACGGATGAACAAAGTAAACTGGTATATAATGATGTAGTAGATTTTGTACTAGTGAGAAGGAGAATACTATAAGTGGATGGTTTACTTAATTAGATGTATACTTACGATTAGTTAGAATTCTCGGGTTTAATGTGGTGATATAATAGCTCTACTTATGTAGGTACGTTTCCTAAGAACATTCTGGGAAATGAACATAAAATGTATTGATGTGTTAATGTTTGTTTATGAATTTACGAACAGTAGTAGCTAGTACAATTATGCATACTGCTCTACTTAAAGAAAATCTAGTAATGCTGCATTTGTAGACATCATGATACAATTCAGAATAATAATGTGCCAGTTTATTGCACTACGTATAGTACGTATAGCAATAATAATGTAGTAAAACAACAATGTATACAAGTCTTAGTATTCATTACAAGGAATATCAGTAGCTGGCAACTTATCTATTTAACGATGGATTACACAGCAATGTATTATTATGATGGTAGTTGAGTTCATTTTATAGTTCAGATACTTACTTAAGGCAATGTGGGAATTGGAATGAGTTCGCGTGTAAAACATTATAGTAGATTTTGCTATTTGTGATCTCAAAGGAAAATAAATTCAGAGAATCAATTACTGTACTGTTCTTGTAAGATATTTCTTCCTAAATGAATTAAATAGGTACAAGACAATTGTCCCATATATAGAAGAGATGTAATTATATTTAATTGTTAATTTAATTCATTGCAATTTGCTGGCACTCTCTACTCTGCTGCAATAAAATTCGCGAAATCCTGAGCTATATACTGCTATGTAGAGGCACTTTGACTAATATTTACTAATTGAAGCTAAATGGAGCTAGTAAAAGACTAATGGTGTAATAATATTATACTTGTGTAAGCAAAGGCAAAGCAAATATACAGGCTGTGTATACAGTTATATGATTTATTACGGCTGTATGTATATAGTTTAGTGGTATTTAGTTTGTGTGGATATTCCTGTACATATTTTACTAGATAGAGCTATATAGAGAGAATAATTAACAAAGCTAATTTATAAATGAACTACTGTACTAATTGGTATTGTATGCGGGAAGTGAGAATGATTAAAATTTGTCTTGCTATATGAATAACAAATTGGTTCATCTTGTTTTTGCTTGGTTTTTTATTTATGGGCTTGTTGTGTATGTGTATATATAGTAGATTGCTCACCTTGTAAGCTTTCGGGCTCGAAGGGAATGATGATGTCCATGACAATTTCGGGCCAGTGCTCTTCATATTCTAAAAAGATCGCGTATGACCTCACAGAAAATGATGATTATGACCGGGAGGAGATTCCAACGTATGAAGAAGTTGCTAAATTATATCCTCGTCCGAGTATTTACCGACCGATTGTTCTCATTGGACCTCCTGGAGTTGGTCGCAACGAGCTCAAAAGGCGTCTTATCGATCTGGACCCTTCAAAGTACAAAACTACAATTCCTTGTAAGCAAATTGATTTTTACGGATAATCTAATTCTTTTCAATGTACTTATAGGACAGGAAATTCGGATTTAGGGGATTTAATTTGTGTATCGATGAAGTTAATAAATGTTAAATTCGGTTTATTGAATTTGTTTCAGATACTTCCCGACAGCAACGGCCTGGGGAAATGAATGGTAAAGAATATTACTTTGTGACTCGGGACAAAATGGAAGAAGACATTCAAGCAGGTAAATTTATCGAGTTTGGAGAATACAAAGGTAATCTTTACGGTACGGCGAGTGAGAACGTGAGAAGTATCATCAACTCTGGTCTGGTTTGTGTCCTCAACCCGCATTCACAAGCACTGAAAATGTTAAGGACAGCGGAATTCAAACCGTATATTGTTTACGTGAAGCCGCCTGCCTTCGAGGTACTCAAGCTCTCGCGTCATAACGCATTTGCCAAGTCCACCTTTGACGAGAGCAACTCTCGCGCTTTCAACGTACGTAATGAATATTTCGTTTATTTTATTTTCACTGAGTTACTAGTTATTTTCACCTCAACTCGTCTGTTTCATTCTTCCGGTTGTTCTGTAGTGGAACTCTGTATATGATTTGTTTGAATTTCCAGTTGAAATTTACTTTTATCGGTTTCCTTTGCCTTTTGGAAGGTTTATCCGCATGGTTGGTTAGGAAGCATGCGGGTGGCAAATTGTATAACTGTGTTTCGTAGATGCACTGCACTTGTGTCGATTTTATTTGTGTGGATGTACTTTCTTTCTTATTCGAATGAAATGTATGTACGAAAAGATAAGAGAGAGTTTTTTGTATGTTTTCGTGAATGCAATGTGAAACATCATTGAAACTTGGTATATTTCTTCTTTTGGTCGAGTTGAGGTTGTGATGGCACGAAATTTGCACGAAAACTGACTATAGGTACTAAAAGTACCACTCCATGATAACAAAACATTCTTGCCAACAAATGAAATAAATAGCTCACGACATAGACTGAGGAATTTGCGAAAGTATTTTCTCCATTTCTTACGACTGTGGTCTTCAAGAAGAGATCTCTATGATAAAACATTGTGGCTGATAATATCTTGCACAAAAGCCAAAATTTTCTCCCGAGAAAAGTTTTCTGCATTATTAGCAGTTTTGGAATTCAATGGATTCTCCCCCTATATGTATAAATATAAATGCGCAAGGTATTCTCCTGTCCTCTAATAAAAGTCATAATGGTCCCTTGACTCCATTATTTCAGAAAAAACTATTACTATTCCCATATTGATATTGATCACATCTATATTTCCCTATAGAGTGGAAGTTCTAGTTTTATTACAACAGAAATATGTTCCCACAGTCGCAAACTATAATGGAATGCTCCATTTTTGTCAAAAAATGTTTTATTATCAGTTTTTTAAACGTACATTGTGTGTTTTTGTATTTTATTATGCCGCTGCAAAAGATAAGCAAATGCGATTTCAAACATTGAATGAATGAATACAAATATGCAATAATGACATTTCTAAGAAATTTGTGCAATCAACAACAAAATTAATACTCGAGTTTTTTATTTCTCCCACATGGAAAACAGGATGAAGAATTCCACGATATCATACGAAGTGCTGAGAGAATAGAATTCCTTTACGGTCATTGGTGCGATGAAACTTTAGTAAATGATGATCTGGCAAAAGCCTTCGAGCGTCTTTTGAAAATCGCCAAGAAGATTGAAACAGAGCCTTTGTGGGTTCCTGCCAGTTGGGTTCAGTAATCTCGTAGTAATAAAATAAAATAAAAATATGTATTGTATTCACTCGATGTAATAATAACCAAACTTTGTTGTTTCTTAGTGAAATTAGTGATCAATCACTACAGAACTAATAAATTACACAGTAATAATTAGCTATACCTATGTAATCTCTATAAATATACATACAAAAACAAAGCATGTTATTACAATACTGTTATTATTATAATTATGTCTATGTTAATTGTTTGTGTAACAAATACATACTACTATACTAGAGCTAGCTAAAAAATTATTATAATACCTATATATGATATACTATAATAATCCGTTAAAATAACTCAAGGATACTACTGCAGTTAAATAATGCTAAAAAATATCCGAATCAATTGAAATTATCTATCTTTAAGTAATATCTGTTGTTAAAAAAGAATCTTATAATTGTTGCAGGTAATATCTTAAAATAATCGATAGTAACACACAGAGAGGTTCGTGAATAGCCATACAATACAATATTACTACTTAAATAGTAATAAGAAAATCTACTACTGTAATTAACTTATTGATTTTTCATTCTGTATCAATATTTGTGTCGTTGTGTTGATGATATCAAAAGGAAGGAAAAATGTTGACTCAATGTAAACTAAATAATTGTCCTGGGTGCATAAGAATATTATATAAACAATGTTATACAGAGATGTGTGTACCTCTTCACGAGGAAAGAATAAAATTCCGAATTCGTTGAACGATTCCAAGTTATAAATTCCAATGTATGTAAGAAAAAATACAAGAACAACAAACAAAAGAATACTATAATGACAAAAACAACACAATGTATCCTGGTACAGTTTCATCACTTGCGTTGCCTTAAATAATACATTAAATATAATACTATACCCATATTATATCCTATTCTATAATATCTATGCCATAATATTCTTTAAACCAAACCTAATATGTAGTAAATTGTTAGAATTTAAATACCGTGAAGTAGTAGGTATACCTGTAATTACTAGTAAACAGTGTATCATGTATAAAATGGTTAATATGTAGCTGAATACTAGAAAAGTTAATTTATTATTATTTAATTAAAATGTACTATACTATGTATTTACTACAGTAGCATCATGTTAATTGTAGTTGTCAGAAAATGAATTCTAGATTTTAATTGCATGGTACTTGCAGTACTAGGAATTACACTATGAAATAAATGAAGTAGTAAGCCAATGTTAAAGCAGGTTAAATAACGTTTGTAGCTATGTGTAGCTTAAAATACTAGTAAAACAGATAGGACTGGAAGAACAGGAGAAGCTTATTACTACTGTATTAATATTTACTGTTATATTATTGGTGATAATTTTCTAAAAGAATATTTTAGTTTTATCAGCAACAATAGGCTTCTATTACTAAAGTGTACTGTATACTCTGTACTGTCAGAAGTTATCATATAAATTAATGATGTAATAATATATTCATATCTTTTTATAGAGAAGGCTTGTTAAAATCCATGTTATATGAATAGTTATCTTTTTGAGTTGTGCACACTGGTGCTATTGCACCGAAACACGTTTTCGGGAGTGCTTTACAGTTTTAATTTATTTAAAGTTTTGTATTTTCTTTTATAATTGTTTTTATACACAAGGTTAAAAACTAAAGACATGAAGCAGCCACTATAATTTACTCATTGATGAAACCATTGTAAATATTATTTGAAGATATTTGTTAAAATTTGTTATTATTATTTTCGTTAATGATTTTTGTTGTAATATTAAGTATAAGTAAGTATTCTGCTAAACGTGGAGTATTTAGTTTTATAAAGCTTTGAGAATTTTGCCTTACAAAGATGTTTTTGCATATCTCCCTACAAAAAATAATAATATCGTTTGCACATCATTTTTTAACATGAATTTCGTATTTGACCTTGAAAAAGATGCTAAAAGTAGACCTCCACCAAACTAAAAGGAACATCTACGTTCCTTAGTCGAAAAGTTACTGAAGTTCTGAGTACTAAAGTACTAATAAATTATTAACTGAAGCGAAAATGACAAATAAATGTAATGTATTGGTGAAGAACGTGTCCTATAAAATATTATGATTCCATGTATTTACAAGTTACAAGTAATAATAAAATAATTACGATGTTAATAACAATTTATACATTAACTATTAGTTTAAAATCATAACATGTTCACTGAAATCTCTCTGTGAACGCAGCTCACTTACAATCAGACAACATAATAATAATAATAATGATAATTACTAATAAATAAAATAAAATCTACTAAATCTCCCTATGTAAATATAGAACAGTCACTTTCGGCTGATTTAAAAACTACCTTCTCTGACTGTCAACTCTTTCTTCACGAAGACACACATCAACGTATTCCGTATTCTCTCATCAAACCTCATTTTTAAGTTTAAGCAAATAATCATAAAATAATAACTCTAAAGATGTTAATTATTGATTTAATCCTTGTGTTTCAAACATACGATCATGAATTATTGATCAAAAACAAAAAAGTTAGCAGCAATGTCACAAAACTTTTTGTATGCGTCTGTTGTAGGGTACTAGAATAAAATTACTCTTTCGTGTGTGCTGCTTCGCAAAATAGCAATAATACTGAATAGCTTTGGTACAAAAGTACACAAGATTACTTTGTTTTTATATAAAACCCGATTTAAAATAGGCATAATAATATTATTACCATCTATATGCGTAAAGTTGCGTGTAATAATTACTATTTCTTGTATTTGTAATTAAATACATGGAAAATAAGCCTTAGTTGGACAAAATAATAATAATAATTATAAAATTATGCATTCTACGAAAATCATTCAGCATGACAAAATAATATTTCGCAAGACTCTGGGTTTTGTGTTATGAAATACTAAACTACTATTATTCCATGTGTTCCAAATACAAACACTTTAATCGTGTTGAAATAATACCTCTTCATAATATTACATTCTATGTAAAACATGCCATTATGTCTATTAATAATATAATGCTAGCAAATAAATGCGTAGTAGTAAATGATATAAGTAAGTTATTACTAGAAAAAAGAATAGTAAAACCGCTACCAATTAAATATACCTAAATAAATTGTGAACTCTACCTTTACCTATAAATATATAATAAAATGAGTAATAAATCAACTATAACAATCCGACATAAGTACAGTTTACAGAAAAATGAACGTCAAGTTGAGATGACGTCAGAAAAATAAACGTAAAGTTGATTACGACAGAAAAACTTGAACTGGGCGTATGATTTTATTTCTAAAAAAATTCATAAGTAACACCTATATGCAATTATTTATGTCTACCTTCTGTTTTTGTTAAAATAATAATTATGCATTGTGATTTTTTCCTCATAATTTAGTTGGTAAACCTTCTCGTACTTTAACAATGATACAGTGCGAATAATTGAGACTATAATGCATTAGGTATAAAGATCCATCGTCCATTTATATTAATAGCCTCATATAGGGAAACATGAAATTCCAAGTATTGTAAAAAATCTACAGGAAAGGTTTGTTCGGTCATTTTCCTACGTGTAAAAATCTGTGAGACAGTCACGCAAAATATATGTACAATCTCAATCTCGTCACTCAATATGGTAGTTTTCAGCTCCAAGGCAAGGGCTTCAAGTTATATACACTACGAGGGAAATGTTACCTGCTCATTTGTTGCAACTACGTCAGAATGATACTGCATCTAAAGGAATGCATACTTGGCATAATTATATTATGTATTCTATTATGTATATATTATGTAAGAACACAATATAGACACAAGTAACGAAGTAATTATATACTTGGTTTAAGTGAGTTTGTGTGTATTTTAGTTTACGAGTGTTCTATTTATTATACTACAGTGCTAAAACTTTATTTTTCTATTCTCCAGAAACAGACTCGACACAAAAAATTAACAACAGCCTACCACGCTAGGGCATTTTCTCATGCATGGAGTTCGTGGCAAAGGCGAGACATATTCGTTTAAATTGTAAAAAAATGTGGGTAATGATTGCATATGATTAAACTGTGATTATTTATGACTGGCTAACAATGCAATGGAAAGGATGTTCGGAAATAATTTTGTAGATTTATCTATAATGGTACATGGCATTTTACAATTTGATTACGTATTCTGCTACTGTGTGATTAAAAATCACAAGTCTACTACATGAAGGTTGCTTGCATTGCTCTATATTGTAATATGTATATAACATGCAGGCTTATTATATGAAACTTTACACTTTTCCTTAGCAGGAAATGCGAGAATTTTACTAAGTACCTATACTGCGTAGTGACTGCATGCATGACTTGTTTAAAACCGAAATTCTCATGAGATTCTTTTCAGTCTTCCAAAGGTTCTTGTAAGCATCGGAGGAGACTTGGGATCGGGAAGTGATTATAATAAGCTGAAATAAGGATCACTAAATAATAAATTTTCTAACATTTCTATAAATTTGCATTCCTTAGGGAAATCAACTGTAATATAAAATTATGGCTGCAATAACTGAAACGGAGAAGTCTTTGTTGACTCAAGTATGATTTTTTCAAAAATAATTTTCAAAATTCAGTATAATACTGTATAAAATACTGTACATCGAAATAAACAAATTGTTAATGCATACTATGCATATTATTGAGTTCCTTGTGGTAATACCTGTGAGAGTATTACTTAAAGTATCACTAATCGATTAATTGTGGTTTATTAGTTTCGTCAAAATTTGTCGGACTTACATTTGTCAGGAGAAAATAACACTGATTGGTTTCTCGTGAAATGGCTCAGAGGTATTCACAATACGTCATGAAATCATTATCATTTTTACGAAATTGACTCTCTCAATTTTGCAGGCTTTATGCGCGAGTTTGTCAAAATTAATTTTATTATGCAAAACTGATTATTTAACATGATTTACTATTGACTTTTTGTAGCAAGAGAATCAAACCTCGTGCAGGCAGAAGCCATGTTACGTAAGGTGAGTTAAGTGTTAGAACTTTCAAAGCAAAATAATATTAAGTGATTAAGTCTAAATAAAATACGATTTAACAAGTTTGAATATTTAATAATAAGTAATACTCTATCAATTTTGCACATTGCTAGAATCTGATTTGGAGAAAAGAAAATGATATGGAAAACATTTTGACATGGAAGGCTCCAAAACATTTGGTTGAAGACTATCCTTGGGCAATTTTCGGAGCAGATAAAGAAGGCTGTCCATGTAATTTTAGAATTCTTAAATAATGAGATTCTTCCTTAATATATCGTCTGTTTTTGACATTCATTTTAGCTTAAAGCTATTATTTTTATGATTTAGTGGTTACTATACCTTATGGATTATGGGATATAAAAAAGGCTGTGGAAGAAGGGGAAAAATCGGATTATTTGAAGTATATCGACACAATTTATGAAAACGTCTTGGAGGTTATGAGAAAATCTTCTGTTAACAACGGGAAAACAGTTACTCAGTTTGTAGGTGTCTACGATACGGCCCATCTGAGTTTTCGTCAATTGACGTCGGTAGCAGGTAAAAATGAATAGGTATATCCACATCCATTTAATATAGTTTAGTCAGAAAATAATATTCTGATGATGAGTTCGTTTCTTCTAGCCGTGGATGCTATATTGGACGCGGTTCGCCGTTTTGAAGCCAATTATCCCGAGACAGTTAAAACATTATACGTCATTAATGGTGAGAAGAAAAACGAACCGCTTATACCTAGCTTACAATAATTTTTTATGAATGTTTCTCACAAAAGAGTCTAAATATTTCAGCTTCTCGCATATTTACAATTTTGTACGGTCTCGTGAAGCCCTTCCTTTCCCAGAGGACTTTAGACAAAGTAAAGATCTTTCCTTCAAATCCTACAAAATGGAAAGCTGCTCTTTTGAAAAATATTCCTGCTGACCAACTTCCACCACCATTTGGCGGAAATAGTTCTTTCCCACTTAAGGTTAAAAAAATGCATACTATACTGAAAATAAATACAAATATATTTAACTACAATACATGGTTTATACTTTGGTGCTTCGAAACTATTATGGAGGTACATTCATCATAAATAATTGTAGGCAATTAACGAGTTAAAATATTTAATCCAACTATTGTTTATTACAGTGGTATGAATCTGGAGTTAAAAATGGAACTGGAAACGGAAGTGCTTTAATTACTGATATGATAGACGAGGATTTTATCGCTGTGACTGTAGAAGCAGGCGAAAAGCTTAACGTGGAGCATTACATTAAGCACCCAAATACAACCATGAGGTTAACTGATAATATTTACAGCTTTAAGGCAAAGTTGGGTCTCTGCATAATCTGAAATAATAACTTAAAAATAATTAACTAAAATATATTACTTTACACAGTTGGAGTTTTAAGACGGATGGAAATGACATTGGATTTTCATTGCTGTATGAAAATGAAGAGATCATGCCTTGCGAAAGGGTGGAGTCTCACATGGTTGAACAACGCGGATCTACTACGTGTGCTAAACCAGGAAGATGTAAGTTTATTACATGAATTCATGAGTAGTATATCTGTAGTTTTATATTACCCATTTTTATTTTACACCACACCAAGATGATATTTATTAAAAAATTAAAACTGAAAATACCTACACATTTTTTACAGACATTCTATGTTTCGACAACACTTACAGCAGAATGCGTCCCAAGACTCTTTACTACATGGTCAACATCTCTTCTCCTGAGGAAGATGACTCTGACGAAATAACCAGCTTATAGACGACAAGGATTTTAAATCATCAGAACCACTATCATGTTTTAATTGTAAACATATTTCTGGATACCTCATGCATACTTTATAAATACGATTTAGTGAATGTAGTGTACGTTAGGTTAATAATAATGATTAAACAGTAAGGATGTGGGTTACTAGTAAACTGCTTTCCGTAATACATCAGATTAAAAAATGAATTAATATTAAATGATACGTCTAGTATTTAATTGCAGTTTATTTTTTTCCCAACTTTTATTGCGCATCAGCTCAGCAGCACCATTATGCAATATTGTAAAATGTAAAGTAATTATGATTCGCTAAAAATATCTCACTGATTGTAAAAAGTGCAAAAGAGACAAGTAAAATTGTACTATGTAATTAACGTGTTTATTAAAACTAAGTAGGTACAAATATACTATGTAATCCGTATAGGTATTGCACATTTAAAGACATATCGATCGAAATAACAGAAATATAAAATTTTGTGTATATGGTTAACCATACTGTATGTAAATCGTTTTAGCACAGGGAAGTACAAGTAAAATATTATTATACATGCATACATGTACATCAGACATCATTACACACTGTATTCAATAAAAGTCTGTATACTACTAACTAAATTGGATATAATAAAAATAAGAGTAATATCAATTTGCATTAAAGCCTGTGTTGTCATAAGATCTCATGTTAGAGTTATATCTCGGTTTTGTACCCCTTGCTTTGCCATTTTTGGTATATCCATTGTTATTTCCATTCCCATTCGTCATCATTATTTGCTGATTAGGCGGAGGCATGTAAGGATTATGTAAATGAAATTCGGATGATTTAGGATCAAATTCGTTGTGACTATAGTATTTGCTTCCAGTTTCCATTTTCAATTCGCGTCTTTGAGTTTTCTTCTCGGATCTGGATTTACACAACATCTTACTTAATTTCACAAGGAATGGGTGAACATATTGCTCTTGGTCCTTTGTCAGTCTTGTAGGTCCTGTAATTCACATTCATTTTTTATACAGACTCATTACGCAAATTACATTTACCTAACTGAATTCAAGTAAAGTTTTACTTTACTCACCAGTTAAAAGACTTATTACGGAACCAACAACCACGGTGGTAATAACTCCAATCAAAGGATACAGGGCATACGAGATCGTATACAATTTATCTGGCCAAGCCCTTAATTAAGTAAATTCATTTCATTAGTATTAGAACAATTGTATAGAACTCCATTTAATTCGAAATACGCTTTTGTTTGTAGTTACAACATGAGTTACTTACTCCACGGGAGGCAAAGGTGCTGGAGGATTTTCAATGCGGTAATATAAATCTGTAAGATTTCCAACTTTAGACAAAGTTTCATTTGAACAACTATCTATCCCGAAACCGAGTCCGGCGGGTTTTTTGTTATACAATAACCCTCCAACACTAATCCATAATGTTAAAGTGTGGGCTGTGAGCATTCCAATAATCGCTCCCTGAAATGAAATGAAACGGAAAGAAATGACTTACTGACCTTGGTTATTGAAATCGCAATCTATCCTAATTGTATTCATTTAGATCTTTTTATTACATATTTATTCACGAATGGAAGCAAAATGCCTAAAATGAAGACTCCCAGCAGAGGACCTGAAACGGATCCGTTGACAACAATAGCAGCAGAAAGAACTCCGCCTAAATTACTTGCCACGAAACCCATACCTATTGTTACAAGTCCGTACACAAAACCTACACACAAAATTTGCGATCTTTATTAGTCAGTTTTCATACCTAGTCGTTTTTATTTGACACGTGTCAAAAGCAAAACAATGAATGCATGTATTGTGTTTATATATATGGATTCCATATACAATAGTAATAATCATGCGGTTACTATTGTACTTTATTTGTGAGAGGCATACCAATGACTTTCGTTACGAATCCTTGCTGGCCTTCATTGAGCTCACGGAAAAAGCGAATCTTTGTAAAAAAATCTTGCCATGTCACTTTTAACAAAAACAAGAAAAACTACAATTACACATATATTATTTTTGTCATATGTCTTACCATGAGGTAGTATTATGTCATTTTTGTTTCTGTATTCACTTTTTACAGACAATGATAAATATACTTTCGTATTTTACGTACCTGCAGCGAGAGAATTCAGACCTGACGACACAGTGCTTTACACGAAATCAGAAAAAAATTATTTATTACTCATTATTCACTATATGCATAAAAGTATTTTAAAATATCTATAGATAGTGTTTTTTCGTCCTCATTAATATTGTCAGCTGTCAAAGCATATTTTGCTGAGTAGGTTAGTACATACATTATCGTAAAATATTATGGAAACCTTTAAATGTTAATGTCTGATACAGAAAATACAGATATCTGTATTTTCTGTATCAGACAACACAAATTAAACACGGACTCGAACGAAAAGCTGCGTGAGGATGGTAATTAACGAGAGCAACTCATGCAATGTGCCATTCGTCACACAATCTTCATGTTTACTTTATTTGAAACTTTATGTAGCTTTTTTCAGTCTCATCTTCATTTAAACTAAGTATCAACTGTGTATAAAGTTGCAACAACCGATGAGATTACATGAATCATTGTATATAGTAGAACATTAATTATCTTTACTAGTGTTGAAGGAGTGTATCACTGTTTAATTATTAGCGTAAGAATAAAAGATGAAAAAAATACCTGAGAGATCCAGAAAACAAACACGCGATGAAAAGTCCCATTAATCCTGAAGTAGGAGAAAGAAATTCGACCACAAAATGTGGAGCTATTTCATCGTTCTTTTTTATAAATCCTAATGTCAGTGGGTCGCATCCTAGACATTAAGGAAACCAATTTTAAACGTTATTACATAATAACTCACTTAGTAAGAGTATTTTAAATGAAAATATTTAATGTTACAATACAAAAATACAAGTGCAAATAAATATTTCTTTATTTTTCACATAGCGTGTCAAAGAATTCAAGGTAAAAGCGATGGCTATATGTTCATTGTACTTTGTACTCCATACATTTTAGCGATGATACATGGTTTTGTTGCAAAAAATTATTGTACTGTGCATATCGTACCTAATTATGATTTAAAATGATATGGAACATATATGTAGTATAAAATATTACCAGCGTAATTTGCGAAAATAATGATTCCAGTTAAAACCGCGAGACTCATAGTAAATCCAACAAGTGGGGCAGTAAACACGAGAGCACTGTTCCAGAACACAATTAAATGATGAGATAATTTTTTAGGTGAACATTTTTAAAACAAAGATGCAAATTATCATAATTGCTATTTTAATTATGTAACACGTTATCATTTAATTTCACTACTTACGCAAACGCTTTTTTCAATGTAGGCATACTGCAATATCTCTGCACAGTCGTTTGATGACATCCATACGCACTTAACCAAAACATCCCCATGCCGAAAAATATGTTAAGGGAAGTGTGCCTTGTGTAAGGATCTAATGTAAAACTGAAATATTGAAAATCAAAATATCAAAATCGTTTTCATATTTAGTTTTCTAATAAAATGCTTTTTTATTTTGAAAATATTCGTGTAAATAGATGTTATACTCTAAGAAATTGATTCTTCCATGATCATATGCAATAGTGAAAGCTTTCTCGAATCCTCCAATGTTTATCGATCCTTGAACAATAATAGCGAACATTCCTATTTCACATGAAAAAATTGTTAGTTAAACAAATACAGATATTGCATGTACGGGAAAAACTTTAACTCATTCAAGAACTTTTGTAATTGTCTGTAACAGTACGAAGTAAAAATTGTCTCACCAGCGAACATCATAAGAATTTGAAAGACATCTGTCCAAACGACAGCTTTAATTCCTCCCTTACGAACAAAGAATTTACATGATGTAATAAAAGAAATTTCTCGTTCAAAATTACCTTAACAAAAAGTAACTACTACATAGAGGTATTTTTAAAGTTCTATATAAAACATAGCAATAATTTCTTACGATAGCAGTATAAATTCCAGCACAACCTCCGATAGAAACAATGGAGACCTATTATAAGCAATTATGATTTAAGTCGTAGACGCATTATATCGCAATATTTACCAAGTAAATAAGAAGTAGAATGTATTGTTTGGTTCATGCTTTCGTAATTAGATTTCAAGGTTGATATTATTAAAGAATATAATTTGCAATTTCCACAAACCCAAATAGGGAAGCCGACCATGGACTTAAGAGCTAATGCCGGCGCGTAGAGAACAACACCCATGTACAACACAATTTGAACAATAAACGTTATTGTGGCTATCAATCTCACAGTTTCAGACTTAAACCGCAATCCAAGATACTGCAAAAACATGAGTTGAATACACAAGAGAATATTTATAAGCACAATATTAATATTATCATGGTCATTTGTAATGTAGATATTCAAACAAAGTCAATAGATATGTAAAATCTATGAAAAATATATACAAATCATATTTTCTTGTCTTTAACCTACTTCGTAAGCACTTGTTAATTTGAGACCGTATAGTGTCGGCAGAAACAATACTCCTCCTAAAGGAATGTAGAAAAAGCATCCGACAATCATTTCTGCAATCAGAGTTCCGTGTTGGTAAATCTCTCCAGCAAAACCTAAGATAATGGCAATTCTTGCAATTACATAACTATATTTTGCAAAGATGCAATTTGAATTTTTCTACAGCATCATTTTTACAACCGTTGCCTAAAAATTCCTTTGCACAAAATAAAGCAATATATTATTTTATTAGATCACAGTTTATTGAAAATGTAAGCTTTACCTAAAACGAGAATTGCGGACATGTAAGTAGCCAAGAGTGACAACGCAATCGGGAGAATGTTCATGCTGCGTCCTCCAACCAATAAATCCGCATTGGTTTTCTGTGTTTTAATGAAAGCGTAGTAAACTCCAATAAGCATGGAGACTGCCAACGTTCCAACGAACACCACATAATCCATAATTGAAAACACAGCCACCATGATGAGAGTAAATGTATATTTCACTTTTTCACAGAACTTTTATTTTCTTCTTCGATTTCTTCTAGTATTTTCCAAAAACGGTTCTTGGTAGATGTAGCAGGATGTGAGTAACCATACACTTAATTTTATATCACTCTCCAACAGTCCTCCCCGTATATGAGTGAAGGGTTAAAAAACTTAAACACGATTTTGAGCAATAGTTTTGATTCTTTTCAAGTAGCACTCTTTCCACATTATAAAACACCACGCACAAACACAATCCACATAAGACACTCTCACAGTTTCTTATCGTAGTTCCTTAGGCTAAATCCCGATTACACTCTAGATTGAAGATTATTACAGCTTTTAGGAAAAACGGACTATGGGAATCGTGAAGAATGCTTTAAGTTAGTTGAAGACTGGTAGTTAATAAACGGAGGAAATGATTTGCATGCAAACTTAATACTGAATGGATGCAGCAGCAGTAAATGGACATAGACTTGACTGAATAAAAAAACGGACAAGGACGAGATCAAAGTATAACTAAGAGAAGACAGGTTTTACACATTCATTGCCTATCCATGTTAATATTTAATACTAAAGAGCTCAGAGAGTTCAGGTGTATGTTTCAATCTGCGTCAGTCTGCTCACGTATAAATTCTGAATTAAAACTACTGTATAATACATTTGATAATGATTTTCCTTTGTTGACCACGTTTACAATACCTGACAGCATACTCAACATACCTACTGTGAGTACCGGTACCTACCTGCCTGCTATGTACATATTTATTAGTACAGATCTACCAGCTATAAAAATTACTAGCCCTTTCATAAACGCGTCTAGCATAAACCTAATCACATTACCCTTACTGAAAATATTATTCACTTCAGTAATTTATGCAACTTAACATTTAAAATCACAAAGTCCTTTTTAAATCCATTTTTAACACATTCACATTAATAAAATACAATTTCTTAGTACTGTAGACATTTAATCAAATAAATTCTGTAATTTGAAACAGTTATCTTATCTGTAGAACACAAAATCGGGAAAAATACTTTCTCCGGAAAATATTATGAGTAATAAGTAACTAAAGTGTAAGTGTATGTGGTGGTTTAAAGTATATGGTTTATATTGTACTTATAAAATTTATTTTTCTCTCAAACCGTCTATTGTACAGAGAAATTGTTCTGATAACATTTCAGAGTAATAAACGATTTGTGAATACAGTAGGTTCCATTAAATTAAGTGCATAACGAACCTCTATTGTTTTATGTTGTTGTTTATTTTGTTTGTACGGTATACCTACGTAATTTATATCTGCACAAACAACTTTATGTCCATTATGCCCATTTAACTGTTACTGTTACTCGTGTTACTACTATTGCTGCTACAATCTTTTTTACGTTACCTGTATACTGTGCTATTCACTTCCCTCTCTGTCTCGTCTCGTCCCAAGCTGTTTTACTTTAATGATTTAATGTATCTCTCACTTAGCTTAGAATTAATTCAAGTTGTCTACAGCATCTTTTCTAAAGTCTTCTAGGATCACGGTACCATTTATTTATTGGAAACAAAATCTATGCTAAATACTTACCGATAGAAACATTCAGCATCATTTTTTTGACATTACCTATGGTATATGGATACAAGTAGCAGGTACTTATTTATTGTGCTACCCCAGTGTATTTTGTATAGTGGTGTGTACGTAATGGGTATGTGTGCTACAGGGAAATTAAATAGAAATGGGAATAAAAAACTAGTTTTCACACGTCAATTCTGATTAACGACATGTTATAGGAGTTAATGTAGAATTTGAAAGAAACATGCTTCTCAGAAAAACAAAATCATCGAATAAAACCAGCTGCTGCAATAATTTTATGCTATGCACATGCAAATTAAAAAAATGCTGGTGATTCTATTTAATTAGGTGTCGATTAAGCTAAATGAATGGATAGTTAACGAACTTAATGATTTATTGTAGTTTGGGTAATCACAAACTGGAAGACTGGAACTGTCTCTGCGGTATTCAATAAAAGACACTCAGACTCAGACTTTTAAGTAAGATTTGTGTCTTTTTATTACTTTTTTAATCATTTTCTTAAAATTGAGCTCATTTGCATAATAAGTTGATTACTTCCTGCATTAATTCCATGCAAGTACGCGTGAAAGAATAAAATAATCTGTATTGGTTTACTTTTAATATAAAATTAGCATCTATACGTTATGAAATCTTTGTTTGCACTCTACGAATGACTCATGGTTGAACGCACGTAGGTGTGAACAAATTTATCAGACTCATCAGATCGCGTACTAAATTTGCGTCATTAAATTCACTCGCTGTATTTATAGATTAGATTAATTCAGCAAGCACCTAATAAATGTTCTATATATAGAAAATGCCTGTGTTACGCGGTACTTTATGTGCTGTGTATGCCACACTACCACTTTTCATTTCAGTAAGTTGTTTTATGCCTATCCAATGAAGTTTACTGATTATTTTTATCAATTTCAATCAAACGATTATATTATGGCAATAATAATAAGCACTAGGTAATTATCAGTCATGTTATACCTGTCTATTAATATTTCTATAATTGCATATTGCATAGACATAAGTGCATTTCATACCTACAATCTAGAAACGGGACTGCCGTATCTGTGGAAGCAGAAACTAATAATTAGTTAATCCAAACGGAAAGCCTAATTGCATAGCTCTGTAATTTAAGTTTGTGAATACACATCCAACAATATGAACAACTTTATTATGGGTTATTTACCTGTAACAACATATACACAAGGTTTTATTCTTAAGCAGTTTAATTCGACTTATTTCATTTGACAACTTATTTTATTTCATCTCGTTCATGCAGCTTTTATTACACACATTTTTTCGGCATGTGTGCACACATGTGTGTTTTTATAAGGGTCGCATTTTATTATAGTTCAATAAATTAGCCACGTTCGAATCATGGACGGTTATGACAACATGTTGACCTAACTGTGTGTCATAAAGTCATGGGAGATGAATAGTAAAGTTGAACTATTGTGTTTACTGAGCCATAAAAATTTAAATGCAATTCATAAACAACACTTCATCTTCTTTTTGGCAACGATATATACTTGACCCTTTTAATTAAATGTGATTTTTCCTGTTATATTATTTGCAAATCACATAAAAGACATTGACACAACTATCAACTAAATAGTTGTGCAATGCAATGAAGTTACGAATGCATACAGAAGTATACTAATGTCAGTTATCTGTATTATGCACTTTGAACCGGCTCATAAAAATTCAAGGCAATGCGTTTTGTTTATTTACTTTTTACTTTTTCTATCCATTTACTGTGCGTTTACATTTAGAAATATATAAAATACTACCACTACTTCGTTATATTATGTTTGTTTACATCTAATAATACAAACAAGTAATTTCTTTTCACTTTCGAATAAAAAACCAAGGAAGGTAAGAAAATATAAGGAGCAATAATATTATATTTATAATATAGCACTATCAATTATTTTCCCAAGAAAAATGATCTTCACTCTCATTTACTTAGTATTCACATACAATGACAAAAACTCGTTAATCGCAAATGTTTATCCATTAAATTGAATGAATGCTTACGAGATACGAAGATCAAACCTACAGTAGATGTATAATTTAATATATGATTTAATTCATTATCTTATTATGAATGGTGCAGTGTCAATATTCCTTCCATTAATACATAATTTTGGTAATTTCAATTGAAACTTTTCATGACTGCGTCATTATAAGCAATTCTATCCTATCATACTAAATTTGTCTCTCATTCATGGTATACCCCTCACTAAGATTTACAACTTTAATTAGCTATTTCTAAACAAAAGGTGTGTCTACACACGATTTGCATTGCAACTGGTGCACCCGTGTAATTTACAACTGTTAAAAATACTACCATATTCCTATTTAGCAAAATTTCCTTAAGAAATATGCCTTAAACGACTGCAATAAATAAAAAGAGTAGTTTCAGACAAACACACTTACAAGGAAGAGTTGTCTGAATCTGCAATGCACATACACGTGTATGTAGGTAGTGGCAGCAGGTACCTAAATGTATTTACTATACTATATAGGTATAGTATATATTATAGTACCTTGCAATAAGAAATTGCATTTATTGGTAATTTTTTCCTTAAAAGAATTCCTTAATGACGGTGGTAGTAGTGCAGGTTGCAAAAGAAGAAGTGAAGTCAGTCATGAAACATTTCTGTCGCGTCTGTCTTCCCTTTGTTTATAAACTTGACTGATTTAACTTGATTCAATAGCCTGTGTGTACTTTACACTTTATTCTACCTGCAGTGCAATATTTTGTTGAACAATCATTACAAGCGACCTCAAACAAGACAACTGCATTTCAGTTGTCCTGTCTTCTTCTACTTTCCATCAACTCTGTGGCATGGCATCAATCGTCCTCACACACAGAACGTGAGTGAGGGATGCGCCTGGCTCACACTTTGATTCTTTGACTGTCTCTTCTTCTATCTCTATTCTACATGACATGCCGTTTGCATTTCTATTGGGTTTACTGCCAACAACAACATGAAATGTTAAACTGTTAGATTCGATTGACCCGTGTGTATAGACTGCAGACGTCTGTTGGATGATAATCATATGAGCCACTACATTCTAAGAAGAAGATCTTAATTCTTCTCTTTTGCTCGCATACATATTCATGTCTTTTTAGTACAACAAACGTTGTTAATGTGTACCACAGGAATATTTTGAATGTGTGAATTGAGTGCGAGAGTACCTGAGTGTGAGTATGTAGGAAAATCGTAGTTTTGACGTGTATGTATTTCACTAACGTATCTATAAATTAAAATAATAATGATGATGATGTTATATTACATTCATTTCTGCTTAAATAATTACCATGTGCCATTTTAAGTCTCGTCATGTCAGCCATGAACTCCTTTATTGTTTCTCTCTGTGTATTTGTGTAACGCTACATTTTAACTCTGTGAGAAACGTTAGCGAGGATGAGCTTCATGAATTTTCGTATAATAGAATGTGTAATATGTTTCACAACTGCATTAGCAGAGATTAATTATTAATGTATAAATTAAAATATTCTCTATTCAGTTCATTTACTGAATTGGTAATTAAAGAACGTCATCGATTTGTTCAGAATGGGTTGTTGTGCTGCATAATTTACATGCTTGATTTAACGCATGTAACACATGTTTCACCACATGAAATATCGAATCGAATTAATAGGGAAGGTTTCTAACTCTTTATTACCTATACATATCTACTGTACTAGTGCCTACATAAACTAATGCCGAAATTAGATTCAATATTACCTTGATGGATTCCATAGGAGTAATATTTTTCACTACTATAATAATATTATTAAGCGTGAGCAGGGCAATATGCATGGGTATACACAACTGTCACAATACTATGCAATTCTTATATCTTATCTACTAGCAAAACATGAATTTCAGCCAATATCGCTTGCCACGCTTGCGACAATAACAAATTAAAGTTAAGGTATAGGCAAGGTACATTTAAAGTACCAAAATATGCTTTGTATTAATGAATAGCATAAGTGCTAATTAATTTATCGAATTGGATTTTCTAATATGATATTTCAAATTTAGGTTAGATACTAGGATCATAACGAAGATGCATAGATGTTTCATGTATGTTGAAAAAAAAATGAGCGTAGGTATATCGAAATATTTGAAAACTGAAACAAATTCTAACTACCTCAATTTATCCGATTCATCGATGAACACCAACGCAGTTTTGTTACTTACATATATAGAAGAAATACACAATTCTACCGTGAAACTGTTGAATTATTATAACAAAATTATTTCCACCTTTTGCAAAGCACACTTCACATTCACCATAGTAGTCCTGAAGCCAAATCAATAAAAATAGAATTCACTTGTCCACTCACAGTCGGGGTAAAAAACAATAGAAAATAATTACTGTATCACAGTCACACTCATAGACGTCCACAGACTCCACGAAGAGCCATATAGAAAACTGTTGATGCGAGTTGCAACTGCAATTTGCAATTGTTTCTCTTACGAACAAACCAATATTTACGTGTCACTACACAAACACATTCACTCCTTCTACTGCTACCTTGTACAAATTACACGCTATACACCACCAGAAGAAGTACAGAAAATCGCACTTTAACAATGATCAAATCTCATTCACTTTTGTACGTTTACGACTACAATAACGTGCGTGGTGTATGCATACCTTTGTTGCATTATATTATACTACTTGCTTTTTTACAACAACAAGATACGCTCGTAGTATATTGACATATAAAAACAGAATGTGGTATAAAACATCATTTGGGCAACAAGCGACAAGAACGGTTGCAAATTGCCATCTGCCCTGCCCAATGTTGTCCAACCTGACTTGCCAACTCAATATAATAATGCAAATAAAATACTTATACGTTCAATTCACCTGCAATTGGTCATACCCTGATTATGAATTCAAGTAGAACCAAAAAGGCCGTATACATTATATTCTAGTAAGTACTGATACAAACAGAGAGCTATAGAAGTACACACACAATGCATGCACAAAGTCATTAGTGTTTTATAGAGATGAAAACAAACCACAGAGAGTAAAGTAAAGACAAGATGAATCAACAAAGAACCTACCTAAAAGGTAAACTTCGACCGATCGCAAATATTTGTTTACATTCTACCATTACTTACACATAGTACAGTGCGTGGGGATTCCTTCTAGCTAATTACAATTATGTTGCATGAAAAAAACAAGTCATAATATTATAACTTGCATTTGTATTGTCTCACTCGTACTTACAATGAGCACAACGAGAGTAATATACCCAAAGGTACTATTTTAATATTTGTGGAGCATCTGATATAGAAATTAATGGCAATCGGCAATCCTTCAAAGGAATTCAGTACGGATTTCCACACATTGAAATATTTATTTCTATTTAAAGGAAGGTCATGATAGTAAGTATTTATAAGTAGTCTAGGGACGATATGGTTCTGACAAAACGTAATGAACTGGAAATAGACATTAAATCTCGGATGTAGTAGAAATTAGAAGCAATTAGGTTGAATCCACAACAATATACTGCGAACAATGCGGTATTGGTATTGGCATCGTTTTGTACATACTGTAATTATAGAGTGTGTAGTAAATAGCTGTGGATTTTTTTCAAATGTAAATCGCTTCTGTTGCTCTTACTCTCACTACCAGGACTACTACCAGTTACCAGACTATACCGCCTACGTAAATACTCTCACATACACGTGTTTGCATTTTTTATACTTTTTATACAGGTATGTTGTTAAATAAATACATTAAAGTAGAAAAAATATTTCAATGTGTACTAGGAAACATTAAACACATACGGGAGAGTTCGTTTTGCATTGCATTGCTTTATACTTCCTTTGTAGCCTAATAATAATAATAAGTCTATATAGAAAAAGATGTCTGTAACACAGATACATATTACTTACTGAAGTTTAAATTGTAAATGTATTGACAATTCATGCAGTCTACTGCGTATATGAATTTTGTTTTGATCTGCCAAATATTTTCGTTAAATATCTTGTTAAAATGCAGGTATGCGTATTATAGTTAAATGCTTTACTACTACTGTACACAGTCGATTGAGTATTGTGGAAGAGATATTGTTTGTGTACATGCGCGTGTAAAGGTATTTGCAAATATTTTATGTAGAGAAAGTTTAGTAGTAACTGCAATAATGATGAGTGGTTTTTGAAGTGCATTGCTTTAGTAGTAATACCATACAGTGATTATATTATTACCAGAGATGACCATTTTGGACAAGTGCCTTCCATTGTAAAACTTTCATGCAATTCCACAAAGAAATATATTGACTATTATTGAATGCATGAACGAAAGTACCTACTACTACAGTCGAGTCGAAGTAATATAAAAATGAAATGATTTAGCTGAGTCACAATAACCACACACAGTCAATCGCAGCATCAGCAGCAATAAATACTCTATGCATTTTAATATTCTCGTCTTGACAATTACTTGTATCGGCATGGGTTCATTCATAATCACTATATAATATCACTACTACACAATCCGTCCTGTCTAAAGGAATCCTATAGGTATATTCCTATTAAATACACGTATATATATATTATAGAGATGAAATCACAATGTGTCTCTGTCTGTGGAAAAATTAATGTAATACTACACAATGAGTACAAAAGCAAGTATTGGAAAACCCATGTGATGATGTTAAATTTTTTCTGCTTTTTTATTTCATTATATATTAACAAGTAACGTAGGTATTTTAGTTATTTAACATGTAGTCGCATTATTGTATACTGTAATAATGATAATATTTCATTTGTGGTAGTATATAGGTATGGTATATAGTAATTGTAATAAACCTAACTTACTTTCGGCCACCTCCTACATATGTAGAATAATATTATTTAAATACTTTGCTGTATTATTTAGGTACTATATTTTAGTTTACTTCAATCAATCTGTTCGTAAAGAATACACATGCCATATGCATACTATATACTCCTAAAAGTAATTCTAATCTTAAACATTTATTACATTTCATTGCACAGGTACACAAATTCACTTCAATCAATCCGGCGTTCTTTTAGGTACGTTGTTGTAAAATTACAGAAATCACTGCAGAGAGGTAGTAGCAGCATATTAACCCACACACAGTTCAGTGTTCTATATATAGAAAGATAGACATTTTTCGCTTAACATTACTATAGCCATTATTATTACCTACCATAGAGGCATTTTCCATTGCATGCATACATACATGTACACTTTAACATTATTTAGTCTAGACAGAGATACATTATAGATAAATACTGCTAGGAGATGATGTATACAACGTTATTAAGTAATCCTGTAGTTACAGTTAATACACAACGTATACTTTATAGTATGTAGAGTTATTTAGTCGTACGTACGTATATAGACGCATATTTACTATATATGGTACATGTATTGAGGTACAGACTTCTCTCGTCCATTTTTAGTTACATTATTTACCTACATAGATAATAACATCTGAATTTAAAGGCAATTAAACGCTTTATATAATTATATACACGTATACGATACGTAATAGGTAATACACATAATATTATTATGCATTGCAGCAGGAATATATTATCTGTAATAAAGGAATACGCAGTAGTAGCTTCTAATAGAATTTAATGAAGTATACATTGATTTGCAATGTTTCTCACGTCATTTACTATCACTCTCTGGCTCTGGCTTACTTTTAAATTTAATTATATAGCTAATAAAATCATTTCGAGGTTTGTGTGAATGAAAAAATTAAATTCAACTTCCAAGTGCATTTTACAAGTACGAATACTCATTGTCAGCTTGCGTAGGTATTTACTATACGCGATTGATCGTAATTAAAATTTTCATGGTAAGAAACGATATGGTTATTATTATTGATATCATAGATGTTCTATCTAATGTTGTTTTCGTGACGTTTTTTGGGTGTATAGGTTTTCTAGTTTTGTAAAAATTGTTATGCTAGGTCCATCGTATTTATTTGTTTTAGTTTCTTTAAAGTTTTGTTCGTTGCTTCGAGTGGAAGGGCTTCTAGTTTTGCTGGTCTTCGCAGAGAACCCATTTCTGGAGAACTGAGAAATCCATTTAGAGCACCGGCTGTAAAATATTTGCATTTTATAATTTTGCATTTTTAAGCATACTGTAGGTCATAACAATTAACATGATTGGTTTAATTAAATTATAAATGAGATAAACAAAAATGTGATTACAAGATCCCCATCCGTTTTGTACAGGGGATGGTCCCCATGAATGATGAAGTGTCGCATGCTGATTAGCCTGTCCTTTGGTATTCACGGTATTGAAATGATTATTCCAGTTTAAAAGGATGTTTCCATTCGACCCACCATTATTATGGACTTTGTTGGCAAGATCTGTACATTCATCGAATAAAACGAGTATTGAATCCGTACAAACAATCACACAATTACACAAAAGTGATTTTAGAATGGCCAAATGCGTTCTCTTTCCACTTGGTGAAAATCATATTAAAATATTTCCATGCTCTCTGTGTGTGTCAGACAGAATTGTATCGCATATAAATAATGTAAATGCAATTAAGTTTTATTCAAGTCAAGTGTGTAGCGTATGTGAAATGTATCATAGTGTGAAATTATAATAGGCGAAAATAATTCCATTGTAAAATTAACTGAAGCTTGTTAGATCAATGCAAAATTGCATAACATAGGGATATATAGTATAAAAAATAAATAGAGTGGTAGTAGTAGCATTATAGCTTTGCTTTGCATGTTTGGCACGTTACATTATAATGTTAAGTTTGTAATTGGCAAAGCGATTGTATGCAAATGTAAAACTACCTTTTAGATTGAACTTTTTACGATTCAATGAATTCTTTATACATTGTAAGGTAAGTGTACAAAATAGAACATGTTATTAATATACATGAAAAAAGAATGCAAATGATTTACTTGTAGTACCCGTCCACTTACTGATGACACGACTTGCATCTTGCTGTGCTTTCATTAATAGTTCAGAGGCTCGCTTAGGTTTGAAATAATTTTCAGTGAAGGCTTCTTGATCATTGGTCTCGAATTTCTAGTACATTATAATGCAATTATCATTTTTATGTATTTAAAATGCTGTTACGTAAGCAGTCATAAATTATTTACAATCCAAGCAATTCTTGTGTAAGGGCAAGTGGAAAAGATAGTTCAGTTGAAAGTTTAAAGAGTCAACCTTAATTAGAATACTGCGATTGTTTTCCTCGTCTTCGTCCTCGTTGTCGGAGCCAAGTCTCGCTGGAGCTGTACGAGAAGGAACTCTGTTATTGGAATTTTTTATATGGTTTGCATTGTTATGTGCAAGTGACATTCCTGTATAGAAAAATTACAGTTGAGTGAACATTGAACACATACACGAGCTATAATTACTCTCTCACTGTCTCACTTATTTAAAACAAGGAAAATGGCACAGCGAAATGCGTAATAATTATAATAATCAAGAATATCGGACGAGACCTGCAGGAGGAAGTTTTGTTTTTATTACAGACAACTCTGGAAGTTTCCACCTTTGCGTTTCGTCACTCCATACAGCTTCAGATTTTATTGCATCAATATTACTGTAGAAATTTAACAAATTATAGAACGATTAGTATTTTTAGCTTCAAATTCACTTGGTCTGTTCGTATTGTGTAATTTGTAGAATTCAAATGAATTGTTAATTAGTTTTGGTAAGACACTAACCCGTAATTGCAATCCCTTCGTATGGTAGGTTGAATTTTATCCAGGATTCCTTGCAGTAATTTTAATTGTTGATCCTGTCTGCGTATAGTTTCTAAATAGTCTGTACGATCATTTTGGAATTCACTATATAAATCAGAAACCTCTCTTTCTAAAGCACGAATCTAAACAAATATTAATTATCAGATTATCATCAGATCCCTTAAGGAAATTATTCATGCTGTGAATAAAAAGTGTAATGCAATCAAGTATATAGAGACCTTTTGTTTAGATTTTTTCAACGCGTCAGTCTTAGCTCTGAGTTCCTCCTGAAAACCAAATATGAATTCACAGAAACAATGAGTCTCGGAGATTTATTGATTCAGGGAAAAAATTAAATTAACTATTAAAGGATGTATACCTGAATACTATCGTATGCTTTTATGAGTAAACTGTCATCATCGTCGCTTTTACTTATCGCCTCTGCTAAAACTTTCGATCGTTTCTCTGCTGCTTTTTTCTGTCTTTGTCTCTTCTCTTTTAATTCTTTATCGTGGGCCTTTTCTCCTCCAACCATATTCTCTTCTAATTCTTGCAGTCTAAAAAATCGGTAACAAAAGTAAATCATCTCAAGGTTCAATAATACATTGAATATTTGAGTGAGCTTGGTCAATGAAGAAAATGATTTTGGGGACATTATTATTGCGTAGTTATTTTCTTACCTTGCTAGGGCTTCTTGTTGTTCCGGACTAAGTGAATGTCCTTCACCATTATTCATTAGCATAGTTGGCATAGGAGTTCCCGGATGGATGCTGTTATTGTTATTCATATTTCTCCCATCATAATTTTTGGAATTGAGGTATTCCTTTTCTTGTTGAACCTTCTCGAGTTCTTTTTGATATTGAACTTTGAGTTGATCAACATCCTCTTGAAGCAATAGCTTGCTTTGTTGTTCCTTTTCATAACTTTGTCGTAGAGCCTCCAATTGGTGTTCGTACTCTTGCCGGATTTTCTCCTTTTCAGCTTCGACATTGTGAGAAGGAATGTGTGCACTGTGAATTTGATTTCCGCCAAAGTCTCCTTGTTCTTTTTGCCGTTCTAAAAGTTCCTTGAGCTGTCGGATTTCCTCCTGGTACTCATTGAGCAAAGCGTCTTTCGGGTCTTGATTGATTCTTGGTTTGTTTTTGATGTTCTTGGCTCGGTTTGCGTAACGGAGTGTACTTAATGTTTCATCGTAGTTATTGTCTGCCGGACTTATGCAACCTACCATTAAAGTCTTTGTATTTCCACCCAGAGAATCCTGTATGGGTTCAGTAGTCATAAAAAAGATTAAACAAATGTTAGTATCCAAAAGTTACACAACTGCCGGTGTCATTTCATTCAAGGATTCTAGTTTTATTAGTTTTCTTTGACAAAATGTTTCATGGTCTGTCTCAAAATGTTTCAAGGAAAATCTTAAGGAAATATCAGATTATTTACTTCTTTTACATAGATTAATGTATCTTATGTAACCTGTAACAGTCTGGTGAGCTTGGAATCCCTGTATGGAATATGTTTGGATTTTCCATCCACCAAAGCAGAAATTACATTTCCCAAGGCGGAAAGTGACAAGTTGATTTTTGTAGCCTCCTTTAATCTATCTCCGGTAGCACCTAATAAAATTAACAGATATCTTTCAATTTCGGATATAATACGTTAATTCAGGTTGATTACGGCTTTCGCTTTTTCTGATTTGGTTTACCAGTTTTAGCTTGTCTTTCACTCCCAGCTAAATCAACCAAATTGAGCTTTCCCTTTTTTATGTGCTGTGAACCATCAAGCATTTCAATATTTATAGTGAAAATTGAATGTGATCTGGAGCTGTCAGCATTCATTAATGTAGCCCCAACGGCTCGGTTCCTCCATCCGCTGTCCATCAGAGCTTCGCATTCCTCAACATTGTGAACAGCATGTTGAGATAAATCTACAATATAGTAAAACATTTCATTTGCAGAAATCATTTATAAGTTGGGTAGCTCATTATCATTTATAGCATTTTATGAAACCCATGAGACAACAATTCGTACTTAACATTTGAAATTCATATTTTTAGTTTTTCAGCAGCTCAATAATAATTTAGTTTGTTTAAGCATTTATGTAAAGGTTGATTGTTCAATTCATTTTACGCATCTACATTTAAAATCGTAATTAACCGTAATAATTTCTAAATGCGTTTACTTATACACGTTTCTTTTTTATCTTGCGATCTGTACAATACATATTTATAGGCACGGTATACTTTTCAACGCTATTATAAGTATATTCATTAGTTCAAGGCATTATTGACGTCAATAGTTTTCCCGAAGTTTAACATTTTACTCCTGTAAACAATATTTATCATTGCGTAGTAATGGAAGGTTTACAGAAAATCGAGAAGTAAGCTCATGCCTACTTAAGATATGAAAGATACACCTAGTAAACCACTGTCTCTTCTAAGTCGCATAATATTGATGATCCCAGCTCAAATGAAAACAAGTCAGGGCAATTAATTTAATAAATATAATCATTCCTTCCTTCATTTCATCATTTCCTTTTCTCCGAAAGACAAAGTTCAGTAAACAAGTCATTTTTCTTCTTTTAGTTCATTTAAGCTGAAATACTAATGTCATTGCCTCATACATAGCTTTTAATAAGCAAATTTCGGGTAGTTTTAAGTGGGTATGAGTGACTGTACCTATATAGCCATAATCTAATCGGATGTGTATACCTATACATACGAATACATTTTATCTGCAATATTATCCCCTCTGCATACATTAGGAAGTTTTGCAAATTGTTATGTGATACAATTTTGTATCGTATTCGCAAACATGTTTTCCATGTGCGTACCTCTCTAGGGACATAATGTAGTAAAGCTACAATCAATCAGAAATATCTATAGGATCGAAAATGGCAGTAGCAATAAACAAAGTAAATGTATGTTCTCAAGTTTCTTTTCTGTTTAGCTAACACATCAAAAATATTGGCGAATTGAGTAAGCAATGGGACTTCATATAAAATAGGCACACAGGAAAGAAAATTCAATACGTAAGGTAATGTAAAGGCAAGCAAAGTAAAAGAGTGTATCTATATCCTTATACATATAAATTCCTTCAGTGAATATTGAATGTCAAGTTGAAATATCGAATGAACGAACTAGCAATGTCCGAGCGGAACCCGATTTAAGAATTCAATGCTATTCAAGGCAAGGCAAACCAACGCGTCGACAGCTCACACAGGCAGTCCCAGTACAAAACAAATAATGATTCGCATTCATTTCCATATTTACTCAAATATAAGTTTGAGTTTCTCCGGCTACCACTACACATAGTGCAAAAGACTATTCTGGCTTTTGTAGTTTTGTCTTGATGCTTCATTTATTATTCAACAATGTCCCAACTCACAAATACATCCAATTCAAATGCCAGCTAGACTCCAACCGTATCATATTATATATTAAATGTGTCCAGAGTACTATTCTGTATACGAAATATCCTTTTGGAGTAACTCTACCCAGCAAATATTATTTCTCCTTGCTGAGTAGACTAAGAACTGCTGATGGTGATGACAATCATCAATTTGAATGTGTACAAAACTTCATTATACATACACCCACTATATATTTTATGTATCTGAACAATTCCTACACCCAACCCAACCAATTACTTACTATGTATGTGAATCATATGAATTTTCTTCTCACCTCTAATAAATTATCTATACAAAATCCCCAGCCCTCTTTGCATATTAAACTTATTATATACTAAATCTATATACGACTAGCTTCCTGTGGTCATGAAAAAAACTCATTCGAATTTTGTATAGAAAATGAGCAATTTCCCTCACGTCAGTTTTATTGCAAAGAAAATCTGCACAGTTAAGAAATGAAGAGCTTCATATATTTTATATAGGGACTGCCCGATGTACATGGCTGATAAAGTTGTTCTCCCGTGAATACAACTTAATTTTGGTTTTCTCCGTGTAAAATATTTGTATATGCCAAAAATGTGGATGAAATAAAGAGAAATTTTGTATGAAAGAGCTGCTACTGCAACAGAAGCCAACTGAAATGAGTCACCGCAAAAGCGGGTTAAATAATAAATGAGGGCTTCGACGTATAGCGTGGCTGACGACATTCAACTGGAGAGTGAAGGTCACTTGAAAGAATTGAAAATTGTTTAGGTACTCCAGCTAGAATACATTATGAGTTCCTATTTCAATTATACACTTAGCCTTAATTTTTCATTCGATTTTCGTCTAGGTGTAATAAAATCATGATGATTTCTTATGTCTTTCCAAACTCAGAGTACAGTAACAGACTAAGCGCTGAATCATTTATTTTAGATTACTTGCAAAATG
Source organism: Pogonognathellus flavescens (assembly GCA_019776165.1). Lineage (NCBI taxonomy): Eukaryota > Metazoa > Arthropoda > Collembola > Entomobryomorpha > Tomoceridae > Pogonognathellus > Pogonognathellus flavescens. The sequence goes on from JABASD010000587.1 coordinate 41,937, forward strand.
CTTACAACAGCTTGCGTGTAGAGCTTCTGACAATTATTGCGGACAGTCCGCTAATGGAAGAAAGCTTAATATGCTGTTGCATTTTCAATAAGTTATAGGAGTGTATTGTATTGACGTTGGTATGTTTGCACATAGAACAACAATACAAAATTCGAAATTGCGACGCATTTCATATTTCATACTAACATGCACGCATATTGTCTGGTACGTAGTAGAATCATATGAATTTTGCATACCTATTCCTTCCTTCGTATCATATGTATCATAACCTTAGGTGCTTTACATTGGTAAGTGACCTTCCAGAAAAAACGATCAATTCTACAGATAAGTTTCCATAATAATAAAGGATTTTTCCAATAGCAGCTCTTCCGTTAGTTTGAAAAGTATGTTAAGGTTAAGGTGTTCTTCGGAAATACAAAATATTGCTGTAAACGACCAGGAAATTAATTGAGTCTTCCAATTTTTAGTAAACAATAAGTTATTACTTGTATACCTTCGATATGGGTTACCTTTACACATACACAAGTGCATACTTACCTATATAGAGAGATAAGAGTTTTTACAATTATTTACGGATTTAATTCAAAACTATTACTTACCCATAACATATACTCCTTTTTCTGGATGCTCCTTCAGTTCTAATTTCTTTTTTACATCTTTTCCGAGTAAATCTCTGATTTCCTGTAATAATTAGTACAATTAAAAAGCAATTAGCATTTTTCTCAAATATTGAAAAATTGCCATGATAATTGTAAATACATCCCTGAAAAACAAATAAAACGTTACCTCATTGTAAATTTCTAGATAGGAACCGTGGACCAGGTACTTGACATTATCGGATGTTTCAATGGCTTCAAAAATGTGTTCAAATGCTCTAGGTATAATTCCTTTATGGGGTTGAGAATCCAATATCCCTTGCATAGTAAATGATTTCCCACAGCCCGTTTGGCCATAAGCGAATACTGTAGCATTGTACCCTTCAAGTACTCCCTATGGAAAAAATTGTTGGTCAGCTTTTTAAATTAAAAAATAGTTTGTTTCTGCCAGAATCATTATTTTCCATTTATCGATTACCAAGCTAGAATTAATTTTTAATGATAAGAATGATTACACAAACGATGATCAGCTCTCATTAGCTTATCGCATTGCCTAATGTATTGATTTAAGAATTTTGTGTTAATATGGAAAGCTGTATAGGTGGTGTGCCATTAGTAAGCAGTATGTGTACATCTTTAGTTACGTAAAACCGAACCAGCAATAGAAATCTGTTTTTGTCTAATCTTGTACTTTTTCCTGAAAAACATTTGGAATAATTTTTGTCATTTTTAAGCTAATTCTAACATTATATACAAGCAAGCACAGCAAATAAGCGATTTCCGGTCCAGCAAACAGTACAAGCTAAATTATTGATACATTTAGACCTCACATACGTAGGTATTTATTGACTCTACTTTATTTGCATGAATAAATAAACTTTTAGCATAAATATGTGTACTTATTTATAGAATATTAAATTGTGTATTGACTCCAATGACAATTTAACAAAGCACATTTTGCGTTCTCTTCCCTTCCACTTACAAATGATAGCAACGGTGCTATCCTGTCCTTTCCAGCAACCTTGATATGTCCCCCAAAAATTCCAGCTTCACATAATGTACTATCATGAATCCATTCTACACCTTTCCTGTATATAATAACTCGCAAATATCTACAGTCTATATACGACTATTCCCCTTATTGTATTTTCAGGTTAGACTACTCCTTCCTTTATAGTACTATCACTATATAAAATAAAATTACCTTATGATATCCTCTCTATGATATTATATTATGAACATCGAATGCTGTCACCACCTTGCTTTTTGTCGCTCTATGTGTACATACGTGGACAAAATAGATTTTAAGTGTAGCCTAAACCCTTTCCCCACTTAACTTATTTGCGCAATATGTAGATGCGTATTTACTTCCTAATAAATGAGTAGTGGTTTCCATACATTACGTTTAGGTATTAAAGGTAAGCTTCCATATATAAAGACTCAAAGTTGTTTCTGCATTATTCAATATGTATTTTACCTTCACGTTGACATTGACAAAAGACGCCAGCAAAATGACAACAGCAGCAGCGGTAGTCAATTTACATGCAAACTTACATTTTGCCTATGTAAAGTGGATTGTCATAGTCCACCGCACAAAATTCACGTAAAAGCTATGCAAAATCTATTTTCTTTCGTGTGCTAAACAAATACCATGCTTTCCCTCCCATTATATTTACATCAAATAACCTGACGAGACACTACACTGGCTATACGCCACCACTCTCCTATCTTGAAATCGTTCGTACCTACCTCGATCAACTTTATGTTATCATCCTTCCAAGTTTACCCAACAAAAACCATTATGGGAACTGGGAAATGGTCACTAATGCATTTTCAGAGAACGCAAATGTGAATCGCAATAGTCCGAACGCTTTTTACCAGTGCATTACCTAACCTAGTACATACTGTGGTATTTACTTCAAATTAAAAGTTGATGTTGATAAATTAAGGCTTATTTGTAACTACAAGGACGTATATGCCTGTATGGGTTCACCGGGCTTGAGCTCCCCTCCGTAGATTCCGGTAAAAAAGGAATTACTTGACAAAAATTTGCGGTTTAATGCATTTTTTGTCTCTGAGCCCTCCGAACCACTCGAGCTCCTATTTGTGAATTCTAGATACGCCCTTGTTTAACTAACATGCAAAAGTATTGTGTCTGAGATCTGATATTAACGTAATGTTACAGCTAAACTTGTACCATCTGTATTAGTGTGTCCTACACCATGCTGCATTGCTATTCTTGGGAGGAAATTTTAATATAGTTGATTTCCACAGCATGATGCAACGTTATTGATTGCATTCAAGTTTCAAGTGGTATGATTCACGTCATTTTGTCGTACTTATAAGATATTTTCCTTTTAAATTGACATGATAAGGTATTACACGGGCAGAGAGGTGATTTACTCAACGAAGTAGTAAATGACATGTACAACAATCATCAAATAACGGGGATAAAATAAGTACTGTATGTACGCAGTATAACATGTACCTGGGTAATTTATAGGTCTCTCCAGTCTCCAGGGATCACACAAATAATATAATGTATGTAACAGAACAGCAATGAACTATATTAATGGTTCTGCCTGTAAGACATACCACTGTGGGCGTATTTACTTCTATTAAGTAGTATTACGTGCGACATTACCTTGAAATCAGATGAATTCATTAAGGCTGTTCTCAATTAATTATCCGGTTCTAATACACAAAGTGCGCTTGGCTTTTTGTTGGTGAAAGCGATAGCATCTGTCTACAGAAGCATAGCCTTTAGGTTTGTATTAGGAATACTAATATGACTTGCTTGGGTTGACGAAAATATTTCAAAATGCCATGTAAATACCAAATGTCACACTTATGACGGAATGTTAACTTTTTTCACCTCTTTTTCTTATCCTGCACACCAAAACGGCACAAGGGAACGGTTTTAGGTCCATGATTACATTACATATTATTAACAAGAATTTATGACTTTGTTTTCTATGTAAATGAGCTACTTAAAAAGAAATTAGGTGAATAGGAAAAATGTGTATTTGGTTATAAAAAGAACACACGCATGAATTGTAGCATTGTTTCGTATTCATTTTGGTTGTTTGTAAGTAGTAAACAAAATATTGCATGTTTCATGTGATCAAATCGTCATTTGGGATCTAAAAGAGAGATTCGCGTGTGAAATGCTACAATGCAATGGCTATTGACATTGGAGAAAGGAATGGTGAGAGCAGGTGAAGAAACGGAGGCAAATGTTAACGCAGGAAAAACAATAGGAAGTTTTAGTTCAATAATATTAACTATTTACCTGCTATGAATTTATACCGTATACTACGGTCTTAACCCCGGTCAATCTTAGATGTACCAATGAATTACCCAACTTGAAGACTGACCTTGTTATAGTATGTTATAGAAATATCTGTCTTTTATATAACGTTCTATTATATAGTATGAAATTAGAAAGAGTTATAGTAAAACATGCATGGTAGGGAATGCGAAAAGCACACACTATGAAAGTTGTGCGTATTTCAGGGAAAGTCATGACAGGACAGACAAGTATTTATTTTTTAAGTAAAAGATGTGCTAACTTTATTTACATAGATGACTTTTGTTAAATTTATATAAGCCAATTTGTAGTTTAAGATGCCTACTGTTTTTAAGGCAATAATTACAGGATATTTTATTTGCTTGTATTATTAGGTGAGGTCTCTGCATAACTAACTCTGATATATGATCGAAATGTTTTATACGTTTCCACTTACGCTTCCGTACGTTAAACATACTTAATAAATGAAGTTAAACATTATTTCACTCAATCAGACACCTAAAAATTAGTCGATGAATTTTTTGCCTATCTAAAATATTTCTTTGCACAAATCAACTTGCCTACGTGCATTACCATATACAACAGTCAAACTGATGAAACCTTTAAAAGTATTTCAAATTCAAAATTGATTGCATAAAAATGTAAAAAATAAGTAAGTGCTCAAGCAGCAATTTTTACTTGCAATTATTAGCATAAACGTAAGATGTCCATAGCTGTTGCGGATTATATAAATAAAACCCACTTTCTTACAACTACTCATATGCAAAATTGTATTAATACACACCAAATAGTAAGCAAAAGGGCAATGTCACAAAACAAAGGATGGACACAAAGTTCAATGGTAAAAATGAATAGAAGAATCCTACCACTCCATCTAAATCTGAGAAGAATAGATTGTATAGTGACACTTGAGTATCATCTTCTCAGTGGTTAGCACTCTCGGACGTCAGAGAACTACCATCCGGTCCCCATTCCCCAATACTTCTGTCAATGAACTTTGTTCTTTACATTTTTGTGCATTTGTGTCCGCATTCTCAACTTAGGTATTTCTATTATTACACTTTTACTCTTTCTGCACCCAGGAACTTCATTCATAAATTTATTGACTTTTGTACTTCTTGTGCCAGTGTCACTGACAGGAAACAATGGTGCATGGCTCAATATGTACTTTCCTATAGCTTTACTTATTTTTAACTACAATTTAATGCTGGGAATTATATGCTTATCTTAATGTAACTTTTATTGAGATGAATAATGCTGTGGAATTCTGAAGGAAGACTTACCTCAACTAATGGATAGGCAATTTCTGTATAAATAGAGTCTGTTGTTGATTCCGTGTAGTAGACACCATCAAAGCAAAACGTCTTTGGTGGTGCACTTGCATCTCCTGGATGGACTATACTGCACTGACACGAGGAAGAATCCATAAACACCACACTCTGTCAAATAAAACACAAAATTCATTTATGTAATCATTCAAGCACTAAAAATAAATAAAAGTTTGTTTACAGAGCTGTGATAGGCAATGTTAATTTATTGACAATTTCAATTCAGGTTAAAATATTTTACAATGATAAAACATTCCATTTAAGACCAAATACATCTACAGGTTAAAGACGATTGCGCTTGTGATTGGAATGTTGAAAGGTAATTCTTGTTAGTATAGTAATGTAATTCATCTACCATTCATTTTCTATAAACTTGCATTTATGGAAGCAACAATTCATAAATACTCATTAAAAGAGTGTGAATTCTTACTTTACTTTTAACTAAACTATTAGCATTAGCCATGGAATTTGACATTTTCATATATAGATGTGAGTTTTATGCATACCTAACCACAATAAACTTGTTTAAAAGTTCATCAATTTCATTGCATAGGCCTTAAATTGTGTGTTTATTAGTAGGAACTGGGAAGGAACCATATTGTATATATCGTAGTGAAACATAATGCTTAGAAAGCTGAAGACAGGTGCAAAAATAGCTAACAGCAAAAGACAACATGGTGTTTCACAACTAAAGCATTTGGTACATGGTAGTTTCGGGTTGTATGTCTATAACAGGAAATAATCGATGGGTCGACATTCGCGAATAGTAGATACTTATACTATAACCTCGTCATTGGCCATCACAGAGGTATATGGCATTGGATTTCAGTTTATCTATTTTGAATTGCTTAGACACACAATAATACACTCTTCTTTTAGTTTATTATTTAAAACATTGGAAAACTTCACCATACTCAAACTCAAAACGTACTAAACGTGCCAACCATTATTAAAATTTTATTTTAACATTTGAGAGCGGACCCTTTCTTTGCGTCATATTGCTTTTACACAAGAAGTAATATAATATTTTTACTTTGTTAAAGACGAAAAGTCTAGTTTTTAATAGAAACATAGAAAACGTAGTTAATATTTCAAAGGATTGTGGTTTTAAGAAGAGGAAAGTAAGGAAATAAGATTTAATATGAGTTGTATGACAGATTTTTGAGATTTCTGAGTTACAGTTGTGATTGTTAGTAATGCATTATATTTGTTAATTATGTTGACTAACTGTAGCTTACTCTTCTGTCTGTATTACAATATTCATCGACTTTCTAACTTTTTACGCAATCGTGTCCCTATATAAACCACACTTACATTTTACTGACTTTACATAATAAATGAAATTATCATACAAAATTCTCCTTCTATTTCTTTAGACTTTTCTTCAAAAACTAAGTAAAACTACCTGAAATAATTTCATATTCATATTGGCAATCTTCAAGGAAAAGGTAAAGTTTTTTCTAACTTTTTCCCAGATATAAAATTACCCATTCTCTATTGCCCCGCATTATGACAAACTTTTATCATTATTTTCTAGTAATTTCCATATTTCTGAAGTAAGAATTACATTGATCCTTGTACACCGAAAAAACTTCGCTAACAAAAGTGGCAAGTAGGTGTATGAATGAATAAATGACAAAAGTAAACTTTGTTTCAATTACATTTCCTCGAAATGCTCAAGCATGTTTTCCTCCTTTCTCTCATTTGCTCAGTCATAACAAAACTATCGAACCCTGTTACTTTTAGACTATCTGATACCACACACGATTACGATCATTTCATGAGCGTCCGTTTCAATTGTTTAGTGGAAAACTTACCTATCCACTCTATCAGTATTATTCCACACCATTAATGTTGTCGTGAGTTCGCTTCGATTACTTACATTTGCATTTTCATGACTTCTCCGACCAATCTCAAGTACCAGTCTATCATGCATGCAAATGGTGCTACAACAACCAACCATTCAACCATCACATATAATATTACTTCGTATACTCTGTATAATGTAAACGAATGCGGAACTTTCCCCCCACACGGCATGTCACATAAAGTCACACCGTGCATCGACACATTATAAATATAAAATGACAATAGCCTCTCGTGTTGTGAAATGCGACTAGTATTTGCATTAGCCGATACTCGAGGTATGGTATATTTATATAATAGTCTCTATCATCCATCGCAAATACATTAAAAACAACGTACCTCTCATTCACTCAAATACCCTTACAAGGGCGTATCCGCGTCTGGACTCACCAGACTAGAACCCTCCCCCCCCCATATTCCGGAAAAAGGGTTTGGGAAAAAAATTAATTGCCAAATTTGCTCATTTAATTTGTATTCCCTCTCAGACCCCTAAAACCTCTCGAGGTCCCAATTTATGAATTCTAGATACGCCCTTGTACCCTCATACATATTTTGTAAGTATCTCTTTCCACAGTTTAACTTTACAAACATAGACTACTATTGTAAGCGTCATATCGTTTTGATACTGTATAGTAAGTGTTTACAATTACTACGAAGCTCGAAATGAGTCAGGGTATAATACTATGATGTATATACATGTGTGTAGGCATAGGTACATAAAAACAAAGAAGTTTATATCAAAACGAAGCCATTAAATCCATTTAAGTTTAGTATTGGAACACAGGGACTGCCTTCGATTTCATTCGGTTCGGACGGTTATGCTTTGATACCTGTGTCTGTGTGGAAATATCATTATGTGGTTTACTTCCTTAAAACTGTCCTACCTTACTACACGACACAAAATGCCATGACTGACTGCCTTCCAATTGACAATAACAATAAAAATATGCACATGCTTCCAGTGAAGTCAACTATTATTATTTTCTGGTATATATAGCTAAAGATAAGTATTGAACACTATGATATTACTATTCCCTAGTCTCTACTTACCGGTTAGTTTTTTGAGTCGTATGAATCCATAACTAACCGAGACAGACCGATATACCTATATACCTAATCTAGATATCCATTTATTATTCCGATAGTAGTACTTCTGTTGTGTTACTGTTACTGAGTTGAGTAATGTAAATGTAGCTAAGGTTTGCAAATAAACAATATGATGTCAATAAACTGTCTGCACATTGCATTGCCCGTGTGTAAAGAGAAAGTATACTTTCATTAGTGAGGAAGGAATTTACTGGTTGTTAATAAAAAGGTGTGCGGTAGTTGTTGTAACTCTTCAGGAATGCGAAAAGCTACAAAACTGCTAAATATATACGTGGTGTGACCAATGAGGAAATGTTATAGTTCAAAAAGTTTCATTTTCGTTGTAGAAATTTACTTACAGACAACTTTGGATAAACTAATACATTCGTTGCAACCTACAAACTGAAAATACCATTGTATTTAATAATATGCTGTACGCTGTACCCATCCCTGACGTAGGTATACGCAACAAAATGTCTGAGAACTATAACATTAATTTTAAGCCTCAAACTGGTAGTGAAATGATAATGTAGACAGTAAGATAATTTTTGTGCATAATTTACTAGTGAGTTGATATCACTATTTCTTTGCTTCATATAATTGTGCCAGATCGCACCATTACAATTTAAAATGCCTATATCTGTATTAAATTTTCTATGCAAAAGGATATTCGATTGTAGGAGTAATTGTGTTTAGATTTAAACACATAAACCAACCAGGTATATACGATACTTCCAATAGTTCCAGTAGTGTTTCATCTACATAATAAGTCTATGAGCTTAATTCATCAAGCTTTAAACATTTGTTGATTGTAAATTAACTTAATGTTTCTTTCGATATTTAAAAAGCCAAAGCTGCCTGTAGTAAAGAAAATTGTTAATGAATCAAACAGAAAATTAGCTTTCACCTCTCTTATAAATAAATCCTACTTGTAACATCAGCATCATCTTATCATTGCTTAAAATACATTTACACTCTTTTACATTATGATACATAATCACTATTTACCTAACATTGTCAGTTTATGTCTTGAGTTGTAAATTATAATTTCGTTCTCTACAGTAAAGAACAATGCAGCTAGTGAAGTAATGTTAGCTAGTACAGACGGCACTTCGGAAAGTACTAAATGGCGAAATATGTCTATTGTGTGTAGTACCAACTAATAATACTGACTAGTATTATTGGTGCAAACACGGCGTTTTTACACGCACGCTATGGCGCAAATAAGTATACCGAAAATCATATAATGATCATAACTATATTTTACACTGTCTACACAAAATTGGCAATTCTTTGCACATCAGAATTGTAAAATTTTGCACTGACACAAAGGAAAATACCAAATCAAGCTCCATAGTCTATGTTGTTCTCAGGAATTATAGTAGCTGTTTGCGATAATATTAATGGCAAACTCCTTATAAATCAATATGTTCCGCTGTATATCGTTTCCCATTTATTTGCCATCCTGCTATCCTTTGCTATGTACCTTCCAGTCAGGTAGAGTCATTGCCTCGTCTCATAAACCATTAAATATATTTGCAGTGTTTCACTTTTCCAAACAATCCAATTGAGTTTCATGTGAAAGAAGGTACTTTTCTTGGTTAAAAAACACTCTGCTGCAAACCGTTCTGCTTGTGTAAACTCTCAAAGAAAACGCAAGGCAAATAGTCTGGGTACATATACAGGTACCTATCATTTCCAATGCTGAACTGTTTCTCATGAATGAGCTCTCAGAAAAATACGAATCGTAATGAATTTTTAAAACATCTTTGAAACAAGTGTCTAAATTACATTTGATCGGAAGACAATAATATTGATTTTTTATGCATTGATTCTTTATATGCATATTATATAGGTGTGTCATTTTTTAAAAGACAAAATAATTGAGCACTTAGTTTTCAGAACGGCGAAATCAAACTCACACCTACAGATATTACAATAAAAATCTATTTGTTAAAAATTAAATTACAATGGGTGTCACAAAACAATAAATTCTTTTCTTTCTTCAAATTCTTTCAAGCTACTAATATGGCCATATGATTATGGCCAAGTTAGCAGCATAATTTGACATAAAATATTGTATAAATTCAAACAGAAATCCTATGGATTCGAAAATTAAATTCGAATATCAAACTACTCCTAAGTAGCTTGATATTGCTATGAAATATTACATAAGAAAGTCGGTACTTTATACAAAAAGTTGGAAAATTTTACAGTTATAAATTAATAATATTATAAATATTTTTATTCGAAATATAGAACCATAGTATATAAATATACTAACTGCATTCATATCTGCAGGATTCAGGATGGGAATTTATGGCTCAGATTTGAAAATCTCCATCAAAAATGTAACGGTAACAAAGTCTTTGTTTCGGTTACCCAATCAGAGTAACGATCATAATTCTCTATTTAGTAGTGGTTTACATAGTTTGCAAAATAATGTAGCGATTGTAAATTGTAGTATTTTATACTTACGAAAAAATCGGTACATTACAACCTTTATGTGTTTTGTCATTTTTATAATGACATATTTTTGTAATTCATGCGATGAGATGGATGAGAAGTCTATTCCTTACCTTAGAATGCAAGTCCTTTTCCCGATTGTTCATGGGACGGCACCGAACGACGACTTTCACTGACTCACTCATTTTGCCCACGGTAAAGTTTGTAGATCTTCTGCTGTCAATTATTTGAGTTCATTTAGTGCTACACTTTATTTCCTCACGTATATCCTTGTCAGTCCAAGTAAAGTTTCGTTTTCGTACAAGTAATTTGTTACAATCACACAACAATTGAGTGAAAAGTAAGTGATTCGTCTGTGTGTCATATCCCACTAATATTCCATGTGAAAGAGAATTCTTGAACATTTTGTGTCCTCAATTCTTTTTAGCCAAAGCTATAGCATCTTTTCATTCACTGACACTGCACCTACTATTTATTACAAGTGATACACTTTCCCAGTGTATAGCTACTATTCCTTATTATCTTCGATTCGATTGGAGTTGTTGACGTGAATCCAAGTAGCATTTTCCCCAGTGTCATGTCAAATCAATCCAAGAACAGGATGTGAACACTGGGAAAGAATTTTATGTAGAGCAGATGAAGGTTGCAGCGAAAGTTGGTCAGTTCACATAAGCAGTCCATTAGTCACACAGTCAATCTGCACACAAAAACAAATTTTTCCTTTCATTTTCTTGTAAAAATTCACATAGCAAAACTATACACCTACTTTTCTTAATAAATAGCCATTCTAATCCGAATTTTCCCTTTTCATTTCTCCTGCAATACATTTTAGGATTATACTATACTCGTAGGATGTAGCACATTTATTATTATTACCCAAACAAATGGTTTATGATGCATAGTAGGTAGGTGGTGGTTACGATTTCCCTTTTGGCCTTAGAAAACGCAGGAGACTTCTTTGCTCATTTATTTCAAGAACAAGAATTTCATTAGGAACGGACAGCCCTATAAAGAGTCGCACTCAGAATTCGTGCGTATTTTTCTTGCATTTAGAAATGAAATCAAAGAAAGTTGTTTTTCTTTCGTGTGTACTACTACTGGACATTGATATTCTAATCGAATTTGAATGTTGATTGGAGGAACAGTTGAGTCAAGGCAGAATGCTGGTGATTTATTGAATTTATTATGTTGAGTAAAGAAATGAGCGTGTAAGAAACACTCGGGGAAGGTGTGCACCGAAATGGGAATGTCGAGTAGAATCAGCAGAATGTTCAAGTTCCATTCTATTCATTAGTAGACTAAACCTGGCAGGTGGTCTCCACCTTTCCCTTTCACAAGAACCATTCCAATGTTATTTCTCTTTAGATTACACTTGCACATAGTAGATCCATAATACATATAATGTTATTTCATTATTGTGGTAGATCCTCCGCTCTCTTCTGCCTTGATGGAATAAAAGACAGGAAAACAGGCCAATGCTAAATCAATAGTCTTTTATTTTCTTTTTATTAGCTCTGCTTTGCTCTAATACTTTCCTATGTGCATCCCAGGTCAGCCTAATCCACTTTTATCTATTTTACTAATACTCTATGTACTAACTATGACATATGCAAGTATTCCAGGCAGAATAAACAGTTAGATTAAAATATTAATTGCACATTTCATAGAATCATTTATGTTAAGCCTGATGTGGGTGGTGTGTTTTGTATGGAGGTGCATGGGTGGCATATATTCATGGAATTTACTTTACTAATACTTCAAAAGAACAGAAAAAACAAAAGCTGATACAAATATTACTTGCTGATATTACATCATTTTAATTGTAATGAGAAAATGAGAATGAAAATGAAGGCCTGTTTTACAAAAATGAATACATTTCAAACAAACCTATTCATTGACAATCAGTTAGAAAAAGAAAAGGTAATACCAAATTCTGAATGAATGGAACGAATGGAAAATATGAAGCTTAGGGAAAGTAAGAGGAATGGAGGTGAAGGTTTGAATTAAATTGTTTCCTGCATGTGTGTGTGTACTATTTTACCAACCAGATACTTGAGGGCTGAAAGTGAAGTAAAGGATTGCTGTATTGCTAACGAATAAAAAAGGTTTAATATATAAAAGAGGTATCTTTAGGTAAAGTATATCATCCCAAAAATAAAACTATCCAATTAGGGATTAGTAATTCATTAAGCTGTGTACAATGAATAGACCGAATAGACCTGGGTAAAACTAATATTTTATTCCTATCTAAACGGGGAATTTAATTCGGGATATATTATCTTGAAAGCTTTACTCATTACAACATTTTAACGAGATACATGATTTCGAAACAGAAATATATTTCATTATATACATCTTTTCTGTTTTTCTGAGAAAGTGCCCTATAAGTGATAATTACCCATAATTTCCGACAATTACAAAAGTTGGGTAAATCCAGACTACATACCTAATCAGAGTCTATAAGCTTTAAAAGTAATAAATGAAGGATTAAAATATTGAATGATAGTATGCATTGGAAATCGTAGTCATGTATTAAAAAATCTTCTATCAACTCAAAATACTTTCTTGCAAAAGAAAATGCATAGCGTATTTTCAGTTCTTTTCATACTAGACTACTAGATATCAGTGAAAGGCAAAAAAAATGTTTTTTGATTTTATATTATAGGTAAAGATGTACCTTACTTATAACAAAAATGCACTACTAATTAATCGTGATTGACAAACATGGTTCTTCCAAATGAAAACCTATCAGTTTCAATTCGTAAAATAGCTATATGGAAGACAAAATTGGTAATGGAAATGCTAACTAACCATTGATGTTGATATAATTTTTATTGGTTACTTTTTTGAAAACTAAACATTTTATGGGCCTAAGTAGTACATTTCATATACTATATATTCATTCATTGCAGATCACATTTATTTTACATGCACATACTTAAGATACCTCCCTAGTCGTAATAATATATGCAGGCAGCTTATGCCACAGTCACAGTCTTAGTGAGATATAATGAGATTCCATCTTTCCTCGTACAGTATAAGCTGAACTATCGATGAGCATCTTAATTGTAACATTCTAATTGCCACAGACAATTTACTGCTATATTATGACAAAATGTGATTTAGATAAACAAAGAAGAATTTCTTACCAATCTCCAGAATAATTGAGAAACATTTTCAAAATGCGACAGGATCAAACACTATAGGATTATCATGGGTACGAACGACACAAGATAAAAATATATGCCTATACACAAGGCAGCACTAAAATATGAAGATATTGGATATCACGATAGCAGTCCAGGCGAAGAGCGTGTGTCACAGTTTAACCCATTACAAAATTGACTAGCAGATAATTGCAGCTTAAAAATTCCTTTGTATAAGCAAGCTTTGCGGATAGTGTTGGGTATAAAGTGCCACGACGTGAAGTTTGAATTAACAAACTCGGAGAAATCCAAGTCCAGTCAACCCAAATGGATAACTAACCCGAAGTACTTGTTTAGCGTTTGTATTTGTATTAAGTAACGGAGAGAGACATGAAACCAACATGACATGACTACGGACGACTTGACGTAAACCTCGCAGCCGTTTTGTTGCGTTGTTTTGGCATGCGGCAGGCCTGTCTGTATCAAAGAACCAGAAATGTTCACATTCACATTCGCCAGTCTGAACTTTCCTTATGCGTGCAAAATACATGGCATTTTCTCATGAGCATGCGGTATATAAACTTTATGTCTTTCCTGATAAACTGCACAGTGAGACCGTTTCTGGTTCTACACTCTACACACAGACACATCAGATATCGCACTACTACCATCAGTGTGTACTTATAGTAGTTTGCAATAGCAGAAATAGACCCTACCTTCAACTTTTAAATAAAACATTGAGTAATGTATGAACAGTAAAAGAGTAAACTACAGGTGATGTATACCAACTAAAGCACTTTGTGTGTTTATTTTGCACCTTCAGTCTTTCAGGCGATCAGTGCTTATACTAAATTATTAACCACATTAGTTGTAACATTATTTTAAGCAGTAAAGTGTAAAAATACACAAACAATATGCATTACCACCACTTTGAAGGCAATTAAGCATACATTAAATATATTAAGTATATGCCTAACATGTCAAAGCATGAAATGGAGGTGTGTACTATGCAGTATGCTATAACACGTGCATTTAACAGAATGCTTACAATAATATTGCCAGTTTTTATGTATTTATATATGTACTAGTGTAAGGTAACCTTTAAGCTTCTTTAAAGAGAGAGAGTCTATAATATAGCCTTGGAAAAGACAAGGCGAGCAAATAAAGTGTGAAAGAAAAGACGAACATTATTGAAGTTCTATATGTGTAGTATAACCTTCTTGTATGTATTTTAACTTTCCTAAGAGGGGAAATAAAAAACCGAGAATTAGCAATCATCATGGTAGGTACTCTAGGTACCCTACGTTGGCTCTAATTATTTTTTACTGACTCAGATCGTTTTTACTTTAACTAATCAAAATAAAACGCTACCTTACGAACCATTTTTTGAATCAAATAACCTGTTAGGTGTGTATTACAATTTGAATGCTTAGTAGTTTAAATTTCCAGAGCGATTGAAGTAACTACAAAAAAATTAATTCTGCTATAGTCAACTTTGAAATTGAAAACAATCTTGCAAGTGATTCACTGCATAAAAAAGTTCATTCTTTATAAAAATTAACAATTTGCTTATAATTTTATGTCTGTTGAAAGTTGAGATTTAGCACTTGCCAATAAAATAACAAAGACAGTTTGTTCTGAGAAGAGATTCAATTGCATTTATGGATTTTTATTATGAATGCCTATCGTAAGTAGGTTGACAGCTCTTTAACCTGTATTGCTTTGTAGTATGTGAATATAAAGGCAAACCTTCGAAATAAAATACCAAGTAGACATATAGAAAATGTCATTTCGTATACCTATTGTATATAAAGGAATGTAAAAATGGTAAGGAATAGTGCAAATTGTATTACTGCGAATAAAGTACTACTATAAAGGCAAAATTTGGTTTTATCATGAATGAGATAATGTCTTTCATCCTGCCGTGTCAGATAAGTAGCGACTTAAACTTGACCATTAGGCTTAATGTATATGTAAATAGATTGAGGACGATTTTCTCTTGCTGCCAAATAAAATGAAAATAATTCTTCTTCAACTTTTCTTGCACAGTTGTTAGTATTTGTGCGGCAGTATGGAAAATTGCATGACCTTAGGTTCTGTTGAGTTAGTGCTTGACGCAAAATCAATGTTTATTATTTCGTCTGCTGTGAGAATATTGCTATTAAAGATGCCACCAATGGCCGTGCATTCACGAATGGTACTATTGTTACATTGTGTACTATAGCGATTTACTGCCAATCCATAAAAACTGCAATTTAAGTGGTTGCTATTTGTACAAGGCAATTATTCCAAATTACATATGTTCCTATTAGAGTGCCTTCACATAAGTATGAATCCACTTCATGTCATAAAGTGACTATTTTTGCACTTTTACATACACGATAGCATTCTGTTGTTTATTTATTGGACAAATAAGTAACTCATTCCCGTATCATTTCTACATTGTCAAAGTTTGGAAAATCTACGTTTGCATGCTACATTCACATTTTGTACACATAAATACAATGTTACAGTAATAATTGGCCCACTTATTATGGATATTGAAATAGTTGTTTTCAACTTCGAAAGTCAAAGTTACTAATGCAATTATTCGAAAACAAAGGTTAAATACACTAATGACCTTTACTTGAATCTTTATGCAGTAACATATAAAATTAAATACAAATATCCAGTTTAACTCTTTTGTGTGTGAGTGGTACAATAATTATTGCTACAAATTACAAATTGTGTTGATTAATTCATCGATTATACATTTACTAGTTGTTTAAAACTGTGTAATATTATAGTAAAAGAAAAATAAGAAGTAATTAGTATAGTAACTAGATTATACATACAAGATAATAAAGCGATTGAGAAAGTAAGTGACAGAAATTGTAAATGATATTCATGTAAATGTAAGGAATTGTAGGTGGATTAAGAATCAATGTTAATGTTAATCGTTAGAGAGACTGATACAGAAAATAGGGTTCAAGTAATTAATTATTCGTCTAAATAATTGTAGGTAATATTTTTGAAAGTTGTGGTAATGGTTGTAATTAATGTTTATCACAGCCTGCATTAAAAGCGTCAAGCGCACTTTGTTGTCTGGCTGCATCCTTTTTATCAAAGGGTCCTTCCCAGTGAACCCCGTAGAAATCCAGTCCCTGGGGCGTGGAATGTCTATTATTGTTATAAATGCTATCTACCTGAGCTTTAAGCCAATTTCTATAAGGACTATTTTCTAGGGCATGATCCAACTTGGCAAGATTTCGAACAAAAATTCCTTTGAAGGAAGTTTGATCTGGATCACATTCCAATCCCGCAACAGTACAACCATACTCCTTAAGAATTCCATTTGGATTCAACTGAGTGTTATTCAATACAGCATTAGCAATTTTTACAGCTTCTTCTAAATATTGTTTCTCGCCTGTTGCTTGATTTAGTTGTACAAGAGCTCCTAAAATGATTCCTTGGTTATAAGTCCACATGATCCCTTCGTTATTTTTACAATTTTCCAAACCATCATTGATTAAATTGTCTTTGTTTATCATTCCCGAGGATTTAAACCAATTCCACATTTTGAGGGCTAATTTGAGATACTTCGTGTCACCAGGAATCCTGTTGTGTAAAGCAGCTGCTAATTGAATGAATAATTCATTTGTGACGGCGTTTTTATAGGTTTTTGCCACAGTCCACCAAATTCCACCGTTACAAACCGAATCGATATAATTCTCTGCGTAATTTACATCAAATTCTGCCATTTTCAGGTATTTCTCCTCATTTGTAAAGTCGTAAGCTTCAATCCAAGCTAAACCCCACCAGAGTGTGTCGTCCACAAAACTATTTGTAAAGTTTTTTCGTTGATTCAAATCGAAGGTTGTTTTTATAACGTATTCGTATGTACCTTGACGAGAATTTTTCATATATTGAATTAAAGCCGTAAGCGCATTTGCTGAATTCCACCAACCGGTAGTTTTCCAGGTGCCTTCCTCACTGTAAAATCCCATGAGAGCTTTAGCTGCAGCATCAATGGGCCATACAGAATCAACCTTGGATCGTGTCCAACTAGTACAAATGTCAGCAGGCGAATTTTGTATTCTTCCACAAATCCGAACTGCCCCTGCTTTTGATTTTGAAGGATCGTCAATATTAAATAGGTCAGTGCTGCTCAAAGTAGTTCTGCCTAAAGCTCCTTCATCATTTGTTAAGGATCCGTCGAAATACCGTTCCAGCCAAATGACATCTCCTTCTTGCGAATTTTTTATTGTGCCGTATGCCATATTCAGCTCGTCTAATATGTGCAGTGTTAACGTGGAAGAGGACACAGTCACATTTGCTGCGGTTCTTGAGTTGTATTTAGATACAAGAATTTCACTTTCCATGTCGCAATTGATGTTGCAAATTCTTCCAGCCTGACAGCCTACTATCAAGGAAACTGCCGTCAGCAACGCTATTTTCTCCATTTCCGAATGATCTGAGTTGTAAAAAACATTGTAGGTATTAGTTAATATTAAATGTGTCCATTTAGATTATGAGATTAAGAATTTATATACACTTAAATTACATGCAAATTGTTTACTAAATGAGAAAAATTGTTGAACAGTTCACTTACAGTTTTGGCGAAGATTATTTGACAATTTTTGAATTGTGTGATCTAATTTTATTTGTACGCAGTAGAATTATCTATGCAGGAATATTTTGTAATTCGACTTTCAAGAGAAATATTTTCTTGTCTTTGTTCAACTTTCCAGTCAGAATATTTTACGCGACTGATGAGGATCATTTAGTTGGTTGTTGCCAACCCTTAGAGAAAATGTTTAGTTTCAGAGTGGGTACTATTACATAGGGCATTCATATACAATTTCATATTTATACAGAATTATTTTAGAAAAATAACTGTGATATAAATACTATTGCAGTTAGGGTTATTGTACTTGTGTAAAGTTTGTCAGTCTTGATATAAATAGCACTATGCCCCCGGGTGCAACAAATTGAGTGAGTTAAAGTCTATAAGAGAGCAAAACATACATATGTGCATACAAATGAAAACTAACAGTAATTATTATTACCTATTTATTTTTACCAATGCAATAGGCTACTTACTTTACAAATAGAGATAGTGCTACCCATCATATGCATATCATAGATTATTGATTAAGCTATAATAGTTTATTTAGCTAAAGTAAATTCTTGCTAAATAAACTAGTAAATAGGTTAAACAATAATCTACAATAACTTCTCAAGTGCAGTTATAAGTAAAAAAAACAAAAACATTAGTTACTTATTTCTGTACATTGTCTTTGAATGTCCATTTCAAATTATATTCAGACATTTTGTGTAATGTTGTAAGATACTATTTATGATTTAAAGTTTAAAGAATATTGATGCTAACTTTGAGTATTTGTACTTTATTTTATAGATGTAAGTTATGGAAGCCTTGAATACAGTATTTACTATAAATCCCTATTCCTCATATATGTGTCTCCATGTTTGATTCAGTTGTTATATACAGATACAATGTTATTCGATCAATGATATTATATCTCTCACGCTTTAGTTTAGACAGTTTAGTGTATAAGTATATGGATTTATTTTTGTACGCATCATCAATCTTTTAATTGTTAACATCTGTCATAACAATTTTATCTTTGGTCAAATGGTTATCGGTAATTATGTAAAAATAAATTATGGGTGTGTTTAGTAAGCCCCATTAAAAGCATCAAGGGCACTATGTTGTCTGGCTGCGTCAGCTTTATCAAAAGGGCCAGCCCAATGCACTCCATATTGATCCAAGCTGTTTCGATTCCTCTGATGAAGAGCAGTTGTTTGTGCAACGAGCCAATTTCTGTAAGGTCTTCCATCCAAAATCCTGTCCAATTCTCCCAAGTTACGTGTGAAAACACCTTTGAATGATGGACCGTCCCCTCCGCAATCCCCACCACCTTGCTCGCACCTAAAACAACACAATTAATCAAAAAACACATTTCATTTAAAACTCTCAATTTTATACGTAGCTTTATTTTATTTTTCTACAATTTGCAACTAACCCGTAATCAAATAAGACTCCGTCAGGGTTTAACCTAGGACTTCTCAAAACAGCGTCAGCTATTGCCCTAGCTTCATTAATGTATCTTTGATCTCCAGTGGCTTGAAACAACTCAACAAGTCCTCCAATGATCACTCCTTGATTGTATGACCATGTGACATCTCCATTATTTTGACAATTGGAATTCAGTCCATCGTTAATTAAATTTTCAGAGTTAAACATTCCACTTGCTCTAAACCAAGTCCAAACTTCGATAGCTTGGTGAAGATATTGAGTGTCTCCTGGGATTCTGTTGTGAAGAGCTGCAGCCAATTTTATAAACAATTCATTAGGAATTGCATTCTTGTAGCCTCTTTCCGTAGTCCACCACAAACCACCACCACAAACCTAAAGGAATCATAATTAATCACAATATACTAGGTCATCCTTTTAAAAAAATGTTAATCAAGGGACTCATTATTATAAGTATGATAAAATTACATTATCTTTGTATCTGTAACAATAATCTGCATCAATTTTTGCCATATTTAAGTATTTCTGGTTTCCTGTAACGTCGTAAGCGAGAACCCAAGCTAATCCCCACCACAAAGTGTCATCGATATAGAAATTGGTGAAGTCTCCGTCTTCCGCGTTTTTATTCTTTTCAAATGTTGTGTCAATAGCATATTGGTATGTGTTTCTTCCGGTGAGTTTGGTGTAATCAATGATAGCTGTAAGAGCATTTGCTGCGTTCCACCATCCCGTGGTGCTCCAAAGTCCTCTATTATCGTAGAATTGCATCATGGCGGTTGCAGCAGCATCGATTGGTCTATCTGCCTTCACTGTTGATCTTGCCCAAGAAGTACATGCGATTTCAGGACGGTCATTTGGTTTTCCACATGCTCTCAAAGCACCGATTCCTACATTCTGATAATCACTCTTATCAACGTTATACATGAGAGTTCTCCATCCTCGGGAGCCTTGAGGGATTGCAGTACTTCCTAACCGAGATCCGTCGGCCCAAGATACTCCACCGTTGAAAGATCTGTCAAGCCAAAGTTCATCACCTGGATCTCCGTTCTCGATTACTCCATATGCCATGTTGTCCGCGTCGCTCATTCGTAAAGTAATCTCTCTTCCAAAAAGTGTAACTGTTACCGGGATACGAACTCCTATGGGAGCTAAATCTGGGTCACGACCATCACAATGAATATTGCAAACTTGTGCTTGGGTGAAACAGGAAATGCTCAAAATGAGCGTTGCAATTGAAAATAAAGTTTTCATATTGCAAAAATAAGGAAAACTAATTGCTATACAAAAATATGATTTAATTAACTCTGTTAAAGGTTCCGAGAGTGAACTGAGAACCAGATAAATATTACACTTGATTAAGTAGACTGCTACAATAATAATTACATAACGAATCATTCATGTGACATTAGATTACTGAGGTGTTAATTAATCTGTATACTGAAAAAGAGTTAATTGAAATGTTAAAAAAATTAATGCATAAAAGCTCAATGGAAGATAAAACCATAATGATAACTAAATCACACGGCCATTTGATTAGTTGTAAGTGTTTGTTTTCTGTGTTTTGCAAATTAGTTAGAGCAAATTAATCTTATCTTCAACCAATTATCAATAAGGCTTGCCTTCACAGTTCATACATGATCTAGGATTTAAATTGCTATCTGCATATATTATGTAAGAGGACGTATTTAGAATTTTGAAACGGAGGTTCGAGAGGATTGTTGGTAAATGAGCAAATTCTGTTAAATGATTCGTGACTCGTTTATTCAGAATATAGGGATGCTCAAGCCCGGTGAGCCCATACATGGATACGCTCTTGAAACATATATAATTAAATTCCCTACCACACATACACACTCGTTGTAATTATATATATATTATTTCTGGAGTCGATTATTGAATCGGTTGGTTAGTTTTCAGAGGAAGTACAGTAGGAAGCTACTAAACGTTCGCTGTGTAAAGCTTTTATAGGCTGACAGTCTTCATTTTCAATTTATACTCATCTCCATGATGCTTCTAGTTGCTTGAAATGAATTTTGCGAATTGTAGTTGAGGTACTACCTAATCTTGTTATCTTGGCTGTAGATATCGTTGTTGTGAGGTTGATTGATATTGATTGATTATAGATTTTAAATTTTTTATTCCGTTCCTTCTTCCACAGAAAATGTTTATCTATTCCTAACTGCTATTGTGCATTATTTGTTCAATTGTATCACGATGCTTTGATGTGGCCATTGCATTGAGTACTTCTTACTTTATAAAGCAATTTTATTACAAACAATAGAATCAAGTTGTACATAGAAGAAACTTTATAGAAACAATTGAAAATATCATTATTAACTCTTGTAGTATGCATAGAAGATTATTTTAATTTGCTCTATGGTTTAATTAACTGTCTGAATAAATATTTTGAATGAAAATCTTTTTTGCCATTAATGGTTTATAATGATAGTAGGTAATCCATTGCTGTGTAATCTAAGAATAGTTAGTTGATCAATTGGTTACAGAAGGAGATACAGTTGTTACTGTTATTATCAATTGTATTAGAGGGACTTATTGTTAGGTAGGGACATTTTAATTTAGTGTTAAATTATTTTCATCGCATAATCGCATTACTAAAAGTCTATGAATATGATATGTGTCCATACATTCACATGCTTGTTCTTAGGTTTGCTTACAGCTGCAATTACAACTGTTGTATAGTATACCTAGTTGAAAATTGTAAAAAGGGAATTTGTTTGTAGCTAAGTGTTGTTACAGGTATTAAGATTAATATTAAACTAAAGTAGATTAGAACAAGTGTTGTATATTGTATTTTACCAACACCTCGCCGGATCTGGAAGCAAACCTTACCTTCCCACTCCCACAACAAAATTCTAAAGTGAACAAATGTATTATTAATTTATCTGGAACACAATCGACATAATTTTTCATTCTACATAAATTCCCTAAATCGACACACTTATTTTCCTATACTCGTCCAATCCTCGACAACACTTCCAAAACACATGTTTCAGGAATGAATTGTAATGTAATGTATAATTATTTAGTTGAAGATTAGCAATTACACTTTATCCACAACATAGACCTTGCACACAGTTTTCATGAACCTACTTGCATATAAAGAAATTAGCACATCAGATTTTTCTTGCTATTTACTACACCGGAAAAGCTTTATGATTAGTTTGATATATTTCTTCAAGCGTTTCACAGTATAGATATATATATGCAATGTATTTCATAGAGAACATTTATTATCACAAAGAAAAATGTAACTTGTACAAATGTGAGTGCCTATGGTTCTACATAGAAATGCAAGTTAGAGCTTATAAGTATTAGGTATACGATTTTACTACTTTATAGTTAAAGTTACATATACATATTATTTATTACTTTAATGCACCTTACGCATTTTATTACTTTCCCACGCTGCCTGTGTGTGGTATAGTCGAAGTATGAATTTTAAACGGGATGTCGTATGTAATCTTCAGAAAGAGCCTTAGTAGTCATATATGATTACCAATTGCATCATTACGATACTTCTATATAATGCACCAAAAAACGAGTTTTGTATCCTTCCGTAATAATAGTATTCATTTCTTTAACTGTGTATATTTTCTCCAATGTCATTTTTCCTTTGTGACTTCCTTTATTTTACAAATGCCCATGTTATTTTTATTACTTATGAATGTGTAAAGAAATGTAGTAATACACGCGTTTCACATTTTGCAGTAAAGGTTGTGATTTTATACGACTTAGGGCAAATTACATGTGTTTTTGCATTGTGTATCATGTATCTGTATTAAACAAGTAGCTCATGTACTAATAATATTATGTAGAGTATCACTACGCGTATAGAACATGTACAAATACGGAAAATGTTTACCATTATACCTATAGGGACGAAAACAAATGATTTGCTGTATTATTAGTATTATGTAGGTAGACTACATATATACATCATGAGTGTTTTCACAGAACTATTATATACATATAGGCAATTAATTAGAGCAAATGTAAACAACGACACACAAATACACTTTTAATCCAACCCAACAAGTTCCTTGAAGGAAGGGACTTTCGTATGTAAATATAGTACGTGTAGACTGAAGAGGCTGGTAAACATGTGTGTAAAACAAGAGAATTTAGATAATCTCATAGAAATCGTCTGTCTAACATAGATAGACAGAAGAAAACACTTTTCATCGCCATAGTCCAGTAGTGCGAGTGTAAGCGTGACTGTCGCTGTCTCACACGAATCTTAGCACGCAAAGAATTACCGTATATAGTGGAAAGTATCTGAAAATATTCTTAAAAACGAAATGTTTTAGAAATAAATTCCACGAGATATTATAAGCAATGAGAAATAGTATTCGAAGACACAGGATACAACTCACATTGGGAGATTCAATAAAATTCGTTAAAAAGTAATTATTGTCTTTGAAAACAAGTTCATAAAATATTTACCAAAAATGGCTGAAGAATTGTGGTATTTGACCACACCTACAGGACTTTTGAAGCTCTTTACGATAGTAAGGAATTGTTCGTTTATTTTTTTCCATTAAGTAATTTACCGGTTATTTGGGACAAAAATATTTTCAATTTTCCATAGGCATTGGGAGTTGTGACATTGGGAATTGGATGTCACGCTTACTTGGAGTCACTGTGGACAGAAGTATACGATATTTTGGCTCCTTTGAGACCGTACTTGGCTTTGTCGGGAACCACACTCCCTGATCTGACTGTAGAACGTTTTTTTGTTGGTATTGCGATTTCCTTATGTATAGTCTCCACATTGTATCTTTTAGCATACTCTTTGGACGATGAACTGACCTCCTTGAAGGCCAACAGAATAATTGTAAGTATTTTTCCAGCGTTTTACTATAAGCAACACTTTGCTTCTAATAAACAATTTTTTTACCAACTTAAGACTTTAAATAATTCTATTCTTCAAATAAAAGGGCTTGTGTTTTTCGGGCCCTACTTTAAATAGCTTATGCCTCTGAAAAATATTTCTTTTACCTATTTAATATGAATTTGCCTATTTATCTTGATTTTGCTATTA